>PVJO010001633.1:0-166496 GCA_004026905.1 Hystrix cristata
GTGACAGCTGGGGGTGGCAAGTAGAACAGTACCATTGCAGGAGTATAGGGGCACTAAACAACTGGACTGGAGGAGCTGACAACACTGTGGCAGGTGAGGCGATGGGCATGTCTGGAACCTTAAAGTCTAAGGTCATCATTAGATCAGAGGTGGAGGGTTTACCAAAAGGATTGATACATTTCAGGTTAATAGGAGAAGCATTAGTTAGTTACCTTATCAACTATTTGTTGCAAAGTCTGTGCAGATGGCTGGAAAATTACAGTGAACAAGAGAGGCACAGTCTTCACCCTCTGGAGAATTTACAGTCTAACACAAGAGGTGGTTAAATTCTTGGTTGGGCAAAGATGGTGCTACAGAATCACCTGGGATGGAACCAATGCCATGGACACAAGAGGCGAGGGTGTGTGGGAAAGTAACTAAGACAGGAGAGTTTCCTGAAAGACCACAAGTTAGACACAGGAAGGCAGATGGGGGAAGATCCAAGCAGAGGAAATAGCACAGCCAAAGTACAGTTGTTAGAACCAGGAAGAGCTTCATTGTGTTCAGAAAGTAGAACGCAGAGAAAAATAAGTCCCATCTCTAGCAATTTCTAGGGCTTAATTAAGTGAACTAAAATTTAAGTGAACTAAAACTTCAGTGAACTAAAATTTAAAGTTTTCATGTAGAAAATTCACTAAATTCTAGCACAAATGAAAATTACTTAACCAAAAAAGAATAGAGAATAACCTTTGTATCTGCATCTGAGGATTCAACCTACCCTGGAAAATATTTTTGAAAATTATGTCTGTAATAAACATGTAAAAACTTATTTTTGTTATTCCCTAAAAAATGTAGTATAACTATGATTTACATAGCACATACATTGTACTAGGTATTATTGTTACAGCGTGTAGCTCCCAACCTGTTAGTAGGCTTCGTCCCAGAGATACAAGGGTATGTCATGATGAAAAGAATGAAGAAAATAGGTGTAGAAGGAGGACTTTCTCTCAATCTGATAGAAGCCATTTACGACAAACCTACTGCCTACATCGTATTAAATGGGGAAAAAACTGAAAACTTTCCCTCTAAAATCAGGAGCAAGACAGGGATGTCCACTATTACCACTCTTGTTCAACATAATACTTGAAAGTTTAGCAAGAGCAATTAAGCAAGAAAAAGAAATAAAGGGGACATGTATAAAGGAAGAAGCCAAATTATCCTTATTTGCAGATAACATGATCATCTACATAGAAGATCCCCCCACATCCACCAAAAGACTCATAGAAGTAGTAATCATATTCAGCAATGTAGCAGGATAGAAAATCAACACACAAAAATCAATAGCATTCCTATATGCTAAGAATGAAGCCACTGAAAAAGAAATTAGGAAAAAATACCACTTACAATAGCACCAAGACAAAGTAAATACTTAGGAGTTAACCTAATTGAGGGAGTGAAAGACCTCTACAATGAAAACTACAGTATTTTAAAAAGGAAAGGAAATTGAAAAGGACACCAGAAAATGGGAAGATGTCCCGTGTTCCCTGATAGGCAGAACTGATATAGTCAAAATGGCCATGCTTCCCAAATTGGTAATACAGATTTAACACAATTCCAATGAAGACTCCAACAGTATGCTTCACAGAACTGGAAGAAAAATCTTAGAATTTACATGGAACCAGAAGTGACCCAGAATAGCAAAAACAGTCCTGGGTAACAACAACAAAGCCGGAGGCATCACCATCCCCGACTTGAAGTTATATTACAAAGCTACTTGATAAAAGCAGTATGATGCTGACACAGAAACAGACATGACAAGCAATGGAACAGAACAAAGGATGTAGAAACAACCCCAGGCACATTCAACTATTTTATCTCGGACAAAGGGCTGAAAACATATACTGGAGGAAAAGTGGCCTCTTCAGTGAATGGTACTGGGAAACTGGCTATCCGCCTGCAGAAGATTGACTTTAGACCCATATCTCTCCCATGTATGAAACTAAAATCGAAATGAGTTAAAGAACTGAATGTCAAAACAGTAACACTTACCCCGCTAGAAGGTAAAATAGGTAAAACTCTTAAAGTCATAGGTGTAGGCAAGGACTTTCTGTATAGAAATCCAGTTGCATAGGAAATAATACCAAGAATCCCTATGATGAATATATATATGTGCCAATAAAATTTATATTCAAAAAAGAATCAACAAATGGGATTAAAAATTGTCAAAATTATGTCAAATTAAAAATCTTCTGTATAGCAAAATAAACAACCAATGGAGTAAAAAGATGACCTATAGAATGGGAAAAAATTTTCTCAGCTATTCCTTAGACAGAGGGCTAATATCTAGAATACACAAAGATCTCATAAAAATTTGACCCTCCCCAACTAAGAGACTCAATCAAAAAATGACAAATGAAATGAATAGACACTTCACAGAAGAAATTCGAATGGCCAATAAATACATGAAGAAATGTTCAGCATTGCTGGCCATTTGAGCAATGCAAATTAAAACAGCACTGAGATTCCATCTTACTGCAGGAAGAACAGCCATCAGCAAGAAATTAAGTAATAACAAATGCTGGTGATGCTAGAGAGAAAAAGGATCACTTCCACGCTGTTGGTGAGACTGTAAACCAGTACAACCACTATGAAAATAAGTATGGTGATTACTCAAAACACTAAAACTAGAAATTCCATTTGACCCAGCCATTCCCTTTCTAGGTATCTGCCTGAAAGAGTTAAAGACATCATATTACAGGGATACATGCATACTTATGTTTACAACAGTACAATTCATAATAGCTAAATTTGGAAGCAGCCCATATACCCATCAACAGATGAACAGATAAAGAAAATGTGATATTACACACAATGGCGTACTACTCTGCCATAAAGAAAGGTAAATGAGTCATTTGTAGGAAAATGGATGCATCTTGATGTTAAGTGAAATAGACACACAAGCTTAGGTATCACATGGTTTCTCTTACATGAGAAACCCAAAGTAAATATACGGACTGAAATAAAAGATAGGTAATAGGAAATAAAGAGAGAGCTCTTTCTCAAATGGGAATGGGATCAAAAGATAGAGACAGTGGGGAGGGAGGGGGGAAGGGTGATAAAAAAAGGAATTTAGATGTGTTATGTACATGTACCAACTTCACACAAGGAATGTAAACATATACTGCAAATATGTACTAATAAAAATAAAAAACATTACAGAAGATTCTTCATTATTAATCATTTAACTAAGTAGATTTTACATTCTCAATCAGAAATTAATACATTTAGATATAATTTATAAGGATCCTTTTCACTCTAGGAAGAAACTGGAATGTTTCCCGAGGGGAGGCAGTGGTGCCAAGCAGTATTTCACTAGTTAAATTAATCTCCTTATATAAAGCTCAAATATATGTGTGTGTGTGTGTGTGTGCATGTGTATTTATGTATACACACATATGTAAATTATTTTGCAGTACCTGGACCTTTGCACTGAACTACATCCCCAGCCCTTTACTTTTTTTTTTAATTGTGATCCAGGTTCCTGCTGAGCTAAGTTGACTAGGCTGAACTTAAACTTGGGATCTTACTGCCTCAGGCTCCTAGAGTGTTGAGATCAGATTTCTTTTAAAGTTGTGTGTGGGAACCTGAAGCTAATTTAATATTGATTTTGAAAGACTCAAAAAATAGTAAATTTGAATATTCAAATTATACACTAAGGAAAATTCCAGAGACTTGAGATCTAGTTAATTTATTAACATGTGCCATAATAAGTTAAATAATTCATTTGCTTCTCTATTTTCTCTTTTAACTTGATGCCATTATTGTCTGCTGATGCTTCTATGGGCCATGAAGTAATGTGAGCTCTCTTATAACAATAATAATAAATAAGGATCTAACATGTGCCCAGCACTGTGTCAAGTGCCTGACTTGTAGTATCTTGCTGAGATTCCCCAGTTATCCTGTGAGGCATGTATATATATTTATATTCCCATTTTACTTAGGAGGAAATGGTAGTTTAAAAGGTTTGAGTAACCAGCTACCAGTCCTGCCATTAGTAAGAGGAGAAGCCCAGGTTTGATCAGAGGGGCAGATTTTATGAGTCCCTGCTCTTAACTTCTGTGTACATGTTTCTTGACAAAAGCCACTATGCAAAATTTTATCCACCATTCTGGGAACATGGTGTTTTGTGATTTAGAGGCTGCCCTAAAGTGGACTTGAATAATCCACTCTGATTAAATATTGATGAAACAGTTCACTTGCTTGCTCATGGAGATTTCCTAGAGAAATGGGTTCCAGAATAAAGTTTCTCATGTAGATGTATCCATAACTTGACGGTATGCAGAAATGCAGCCAGAGTGCTTTAATATTACCCCATGTCACTCATGTTCCTATAAAATGGAAACCTTCTTTTACTTTAGAGAACCATTTAGAGAAGTCTTTATGAAACATTTGGGTCACATTCAAGATAATTATTCAACAGTAAATTGCCAAAGTAGATTTGTTTTGAAGCTGATGAGTAGGAAACAAGTCATTAAGAAGAAAAAAATGATTTTTTGGTAATAACTGGGGGCCTCTAGCCTTTATTATTCGGAGTTTAAAAATTGTCTCCTCTCAAGGTGATTTATAAACCAAAGTTCTCCTTAAAAATGCAGATAAAAGCTATTCCTAAAGAACTCAACTTTATTAAGGTATAATTTATATATAATAAAGTACATCCAATTGAAATGAGCTTTGACAATCGTAAATGCTCATGTAAGCTTTATTAAGGCATAAACATTTCTGTCAACTGCTTTCCTGTGAACAGCCAGCCCTGGCCCTGGCAATCGCTTATTTGCTTCCGGTCACCACACATGGTGTCTTGTCTGGCATTTCGTATTAGCAGAGTCATATCATTGGGTTAACTATAGTTAGCTTCTTTCACTCTCAAAACATCCTGTTTTTGAAATTTATCCACGTTACTGCATGTTCCACTGCTTTGTTCCTTTTTATTATTGAATAGTACTCTCTAATATGAATAGTCACATGTCAAGGTTTATCTTTTCACCTATAGACGAACATTTGGAATATTTCTAGTTTAAGTCTTATGAATAAAATTGATATGGGCATTAATGTGAAAGTCCTTACGCTCCTCCCACCTCCTCCCCTACCCCCGTACTGGGAATGGAACCCAGTGCTTTCACATTAAGCTGCATCTCCACCCCCATTTTAAAAAAACTTTTTATTTTGAGACAGAGTCGTGCTAAGTCACTAAATTGCCCAGGATGTGCTGGAACTTGCAGTCCTCCTGCGTCCAAGAGCCCTGGGATTACAGCCATGTGCTGCCATGCCGGCCTTGTTCTCTTTTCTCTTAACGAGTAGGAGTGAGTGGAGTTGCCTGGTCATTTTGTCTTCCCGCTAGCAATGCATGTGAGTTCCAGGTTCTCTATATTTGCATTAACAACTGACATTGTCAAAATCTCTGTCTTTTAAAAATATGTTTATCTATATAAACAGGTGAAGTCTCCACAGAAAGCTAACTTTAAAAAGTCAGATAGTGTTCACATTGGAACTGGGCAACTTAGCAAGATCCTTTCTCAAAAAAAAAAAAATATATATATATATTTTGAAGGTCCTGGGTTCAATCCCCAGTTCTACAAAAAACAAACAATACACACACACACACACACACACACACACACACACACACAGAATCCACATTGGAAAGGTCAGCAACATATTCACTCAACAGCAGTGAGTGGAGGAGAGGAAAATGCCTCATGTCTGCTTCTCTAGAACTGAGCTATCCACAGAATGAGCTGGACTTCCCGGAAGCCAGCAGCAGTCAGGAGGCTCCTTGGAGGAGGAAGGCGATCTCTGCAACCTCCCCAGAGGCATTACGAAGCCACACTAATGACTCAAATGATGGTTGTTCCCTCCTGTCCAGCACTTTATATGGTATCCAGATGGTCGGAGCTTTACTGTGAATTAGTCCTCCCAAACCTACCTTGCCTAGGAGAGGAGAGACATCTGTTTAGTCTTCTGAATAGAGACAATGCTAGCCACAAGTAAGGCTTCCAGAGAGAACAAAGAGAGGCACTCATCTCAGGGCCGCCTCCATCCACATGAAGCCACTGCGGGCCCGGCACTGGGCTTGTTAGAGACCTTCATGGACCTTCCAGTCTGGAAGAAGATGGAGCCAAAGCCAGTAAAGCAATTGGAGACTGTCACGGAGAAGGGAGGAAGAACATGGCAAATGCATCTGTCCTGCCTTGGAGGGCAGGAAGGACTTGAAGCACGTGCGGAAATTAGTGTAGGGGCTCTGCTGGCTCTTACTGAGGGCAGGAGGGCTCTAGGCAAAGGCTGCTGTGTGTGGAAAGCACCAGAGGCCGGTGGGACGAGGCGGGTACTAGGACTGGGGAGAAGACCTGCAGGCCCAGAGTGCAAAGGTGCTTGCGGGGGGAACAGTGACCAAGCAGGTGGGGTGGCAGGAGGCAACTGCTGCAGTGCAGGATGTTGACTCAGGTTTTTACGGAGACTCACTGTGGGTGTGGTTAGGGATAGAGCTGCGTGTGAACTGGCTTGAGGAAATAATAAATATCCTCTCAAATACATCACATCTAAATATGCTCACACTAAGCTGGGTGTGGTGGTGCGCACCTGTGATTCTGTGACTCTGAGAGGCTGAAGCAGGAGGATTACAAGTTGGAGCCCAGCCTGGGTAACTTAACGACTTACCAAGATCTGTTCAAAAAAGGAGCTGGAGATGTAGCTAAGTGGCAAAGACCCTTGGTTCATTCCTCAGTACCACAAAAATAAAAACAAACAAAAAAACTTCTGTTGATATTCCCACATTTTACCCAGCCAAATTTGGGTCTTTAAATCACACCTCCCCTTCCCAGTATCTGTGAGCCAATAATTTTCCTAACATCATTTTTCATAAATAGAACTAGCTATAGAAACTGTAATTCTAAGACACCAGCCAGGGGTGGGAAGAGTCATTGAGAGATCATGGGAGTATGGCCCCCTCTTACAGATAAGGCCACCAAGACCAGCGACAGAGCTGGCTATGAACCCAGAGTTCTGGCCATTCTCTTGGTCTCTGCTGGAAGTGTATTTTGTCTAATAAAAGGCCTTAGACAATTGCTCCGAATCTAGAATTTCCTCACCTTATTATTTTGGGTAAAGTTTTAATTTTTTTTTTTTTTTTGTGATCCAAGGACCTTTTCTAAACTCCTTCCATTTCACAAGCTCCAGGTGTCTTGTCTGTGTGCTTGCCTAGGATAAAGAGTGGTTCCTGAAATGTAGTAGGGACTCAATGAATACGTTTTGAAAGAATGAATGAAACATTGGTAGTGAGCAAATATTAAGAAATTTGATCTGATTTTGTCCTCTTACTAACATTCAACATCACTTCTACTCTGTATGAGCGCTGTTTCCCAGTTCAGACACCCAACTTTAGTAAAATAGTCCTTGTGGATGTGGTTATTGATTCTTCCAACTGAACCTAAATGTTAGTCCCAGGCCACCCTGTCACAACTACCTCTTCTTGTAGCTTTTTAAACCAATAGTAGGGAAATGCTCCCTACTTATTAAAACCTGCATTTGATTGCTCTAAGGGCAGAATAAAAATTCTCCCTGTGTCTTCTCTCTTGATTTTTAACCAATGTGATGAAAAAGTGTTACCTTTATTTATAATGTGCTACTAATCTTGTATCGCTTTACAACCATCAGTTCTTATCACCTCCTGCTGGAGGAGACAGGGTAGTTTATATAATCCACAGGCAGACAGGCAATACTTTCCCATTTGCCTGAGCTATGAGATTTGCTCTCTGGAAAAGTGTTTGTTAATGAAAGGAAGGCAAATTACATTTTATATATCAAAAGTGTCATTGTCCTTATTTAAAGATACTACTGCAGCCCCCTGCTAGAGAGTGGAGTTGCAACAGCTCTGCCTCCAGAATGGCCAGAGGGCAAAGGACACTCTGCATGTTTCTTTAGCCCATTTCAAAGGCAAGTTGGGGAGAGGACACCTCAGCGTTTGCGCCATTTTTCTTTAAGCTTCAGGTGAAAGTCTCAAGTGAGAAGGCAATTGTGAGCTTGCTGGCTGTTCTGGCTTCTGAGTAACATGGTTACTAAAGGGGGAAGGTTAAATCACCCACATGGTGCGAATGTGGGAAAATGACCCCTGAAGTGGGACCTGGGTTGGGGTCATTTGGGTGCCTGGTTTAAGCAGCTCCGTGAGGTTGGAAAATCCACTTGACTCTTCTGCATCCAACTTCCTCTTTGGCAGAGTGGACAGGTCCAAGGTGTACATTCTTGGCTGGTCACACAGAACTATTGGGAAAATCCAAAGTAATGTGTGACAGAGCTTGGACAAGGCATGATATAAATGCAGAGGCATTTTAGAATGTGTTGAACTTCTGGTGGATGAGGCAAGGAGACCAAAGTAACAATTCTGAGAACAGAATGGCCCTGGAGCCTGGCATTGCACACGAGTCTGTGTGTAAACTAGCGACTAGGGGAAATAGCAAGTGTCTCATGTTAGGTGGGTTGGTCTTCACCCTATCTGGCCCCAAATCACCAGGTAAGAAGGATCTTCTTCACTGGGCTGTACTTTCTACCTCTTCTAGTGTGACCACACACTCAGTTCAGACCTGTTGCCTCTCTTCCACTACAAATGGTGTTCTCAGTAATGTGTATTTGTAGGAACATGAGACAGTTACATGGTAAATACCAAGGAACCATGAATAGTTTCCCAAGATGCAGAGGCCCAGTAGATACTCTCGTTCTGGGCCAGGAACCACCTGTAATCACTATATTTTCTCTGCTATTTGGTAACCAGTCATCATCAAAGAATAGTTCTTCATATTGTTTGTTTGTTTGTTTGTTTGTTTGTTTATAAGTCTTCGCGCTCATAGAAGTGGCAAGGAGAATCTGTTTTCTGAAGGCTTCTGTTCAAATGCAAACACCTTGGCCATGTAATGTAATGAATCAGTTTGGATGAATTTGAGGTAGACAAAATAATAACTGCTATCCCCAGAATGTATGAATCTTAATCCCTGCAACCTGTGATTAGGTCACTTTATGTGGCAAATGGCATTTAGATTGTAAGTGGAATTAACTTGCCAACTAGCTGACCTTAAAATAGAGAAGTTATCCTGGATTATCAGGGAAGGTCTAATGTAATCACAAGGTTATAAGTGGAGGAGAGAGGTAGAAGAGGAGACCAGAATGATCAGCTGTGAGAAGGATTCAACCTTCAACCTGCGGTTGCTGACTTTGAAAATGGAAGAATGGGGCCACCAGCCAAGGAATGTGAAAGGGCTCTCAAAGCTATAAATGGCATAGAAATTGGTTTCCCCCCAAGTCCCCAGAAAAAAATGTAACTCTGCCCACATAGTGACATCCACACAGGGTGACACTCTGACCTATTAACTGTAAAATAATCAGTCACTATTGTTTTAATCCACTAGAAATAATACAGAATTGGTAGTAGAAGACAAATTGCATACTATTAGCGAGTGTCTATTGGATATATGTCACATATTCAGTCATATATTGAATGCTGTGGGGAAATATCAGGGAAACAGAATGCACAGAGCACCTTAAGAACATTTAGAGAGGACTTAATGAAGAGTGCTGGTTAAGTGCTAAGTATATTAGATTAAAGAACTTGAGAAAAGACACTGTAGGAAAGTATATAGGAGCAAATGTGTACTGGGTGAGAATGAGGAATTATGGGAAACTCTAGACATTTTTCATCGATAATGATCTCAGACTCTCAAGGAGCCTTGTAATCAACAGATGTGCTTCTGTGTCACAAGATTCTTCATCGTAAACTGAAGAACCGTTGGAATTCCTCAAGGAATAGTCTCAGACCCTTTTCTCTTCTAAACTGCCCCCTTGTCACAAGCGCAAGGCCCTGAGTTCGATCCCCAGCACCAAAAAAATAAGTACATAAATAAAATAAAGAATAAAAAAATTGCCTCCTTGGGTAATCTTATTATGTATATGTGCTGCTGTGGCTTGAAAGCTCACGCCCCACAATATTCCACATTCCAAGGCCCTGGGGCATATGAATATGATCTTATTTGGAAACAAGGTCTTTGCAGATGTAGTCAGGTTAGTTAACATCTCTAGATGAGACCATTCTCGATTATGTGGAAGGGCCCTACACACGATGGCAAGTGTCCCACGGAGAGAAACAGACAAGAAAACACAGAGAAGAATGGAGGACGCCATGTTCTCTCTTTCCTTTTTCGTCCAGGTGACTGACTCAGGCCTCAGTACTTCTGATCCCGGTATTAGTTTCTCAGAGGAGTTTTCTTGATTTCTGGGGGTGGGAGACGCAATACTGGAAATGGAGCCCAGAGGCTGCGCACTGAGCTGCATCCCTGGCCCTTTTCTTATGTTTTATTTTGAGATAGGATCTCGCTAAGTTGCTGAGTCTTCCAGGCTGGGCTTGAAATTGTGATCCTCCTGCCTCAGCTTCCCACGCTAGTGGGATTAGAGGGTACACTGTCCCGCTGGGTAGAATCCCTCCACTTTTCAGACTTTCACAGCCTTCTGTCTACCTCCTTCAATTTCTTTGGCCCACGTTGCAATTTTACCTGTTTTTGTTATTTGATTAATGGATCCTTTCCCTTACTGCTGTAGTTTGGATCTAGATTGTACCCTGAAGGCCCATGTGGTAAAGGCTTGGTCCTCACTTTGGCACTACTGGGAGATGGTAGAACCTTTAGGAAATGGGGTCTAGTGGAAAAAAGTTAGGTCATGGGCTGTGCCCTTGAAGGGGATATCATGACACTGTCCCCCGATCTTTCTCTTCCACTTTCTCACTGCCGTAAAGTGAGAAGCTTCCTTTCCACAAGCTCCTACCTTAATACCATGCTACTCCAGATCCGAAACAGTGGGTCAACCAATCAAAGCCTGAAACTTTCAAAATTGTGAACCAAAATAACCCTTTCCTTCTCCTCAAGTTGATTACCTCAAGTATTTTGACACAGTGGCAGAAAACTGACTCACATACTTACTAATGGTTTCACTGTGAACAGGAAAATTGTGTCTCAGGACCTAGTGCCATGCATATCAGATGCATATTCATTACATGAATGAATGAATGAAATGTATGGTATAATGTTACCCAGATTCCAAGAAGACTGTCCTTATTATGCCTTGCTACCTGACGGCTATAGTGAAGGTGTCTAAAAATGTGATCACCAGGCACACAAGGAAAGAGAGAATGCTCATCTTTTCACTTTTTTCTTACCATCCAGGGACTCCCCAGCATCGTCTGTCTTCTAATTTGTTTGAAATTTACAAACTAGCTCTCAGAGCTGGTTTTGGAGGGATAAATGTATAAAGTCTATTTTCGGGAAGCATATGAGTTGGCTAAGCTTTTATTTCCCAAGTGCTGTGCCAGCTTGTTGTGATTTCAGCGGGATGCAACAGGTGCACATATTTTTAGCTTTTATGACAAGTATTGTATACTTATCCTCAGGAGTCCTCAGCCTGAATGCCCTTCATCAAAATGATGCCAAGTGGGGAACAGCTTACCCATAGCAGTGTGCTTGTTTGGAGAATTGTAAAACTACTAGCGAACAAAAAACAAAAATAATAATAGTAATAAAAACCCAAACCATAAAACTCTTTTTCCCCGAATAGAGGCAAAGGCAAAAACATTAAGAGCCGGCTAATAAAGACAATGTAAAGTGCTATGAGAAACAGGTAGCTTTTCAAAACCCAGACAAGGTTGTTGTGAAATTAGTGTGAAAACAATTTATCATTGCTTGAAAACAAGAGAAGAGCCCCTGAAATGTGTGTTGCTGCTCCTCCAACTCACTTGGGAACTTCTCCCATGTCAGGTGGAGGTTTTGAGGAGTACTTTAATTAACTTGTATCAAAGAGATGGTATGTAAGAAAGAACGGTGTAAAGATTTCTTTAATTAGTGAATTTCATCAGCACTCTTCCATCCTCCGTCAAGAAAGTGATTGGGGGCTGCCTGGGCCCTTGGTGGTATACTCGGTCAATAAGCTATTCACGACTTGAGCAAGCAGCTAGAGTTTTAGGCCAATGGGAATTTGGTGGACAATTTTCCTCTGCTACCTTTAGCTACATGGCCAGAATTTACAAACTGTTTCCTTTCTGAGAAAGAAAGTGCTTAGGTGAGCGAGCTGCCAGCAGGGTCTGCCCCGAACACATTAATTGCATGGTTGAAGAAAGCACAGGCACATGTTTACCCTTAAATGTCACTAAGGAGAAGTTGTAGTGTTGCGTTTGGCAGCGGGAGCAGGAATGCATTATTATGGTGTGTGACATGTATGGTGTTAATCCGAAATCATTTTCTTTTCCACGTAATTGCGCAGAGTCACATGCATTTCATTGTCTCTCCAGAGTGGCAATAAAGCCTAGAACAAGAATTCTCTCCCGCCATAAATCAAAAGTTAGCAGACAAAAGGTTAAAATACCCAAAGCCACAAGAACATTAACACTTTGGATATAAAGATTCCTTAAGAAACGAATGCTCGGCTCTCACTTTGGGGAAAGCAGACGTCTTATCTTTGTGAGTTTACAAAATGGAGCCAAACTGTACCCGTAGCCACTTTAGCTAAACCAAGGCCTGGCTCTTTGAGCAGCCCACAGTCATTAAAGCTCTCAGAAAGCCTCCCAGGAGCCGATGTGCTTGCTTAAGTATGTGCTGTAAAAGGTCCCAGAGATTTACAAGGGACTGCTCCACGCTAAACCAGGCACCATCTGATAAACAAGCAATTTTAGCTGCAGGCTAAATGATGCTCTTTGAAGCTTTGATTTACAATGCTGAAGATGATATATTTGTAGTTCGGGGATAGGTTCTGCTATGGCTTGCGTGATTACTCACCCATGAGCAGAATTCAGGGCTCAAGTCTTCAGCTTGGAGGTCAGAAAATTGCCAGTGGAATGAGAGAAGTTTGATAAGGTTTATTGAGATGCTAAATAGATATAAAAAAACTTATTAAGCCAGTGGTTTTGAACACTTAAGCTTTCTAGGGACCACAGTTTTTGTTAGTTTGCTTAAATCCCGAAGATATGAAAATAATCTGCAAAATTGATCGGGTGGTCTCATTTTACTTTCATTACATTTAAAAAGCAAATATAAGCTTAGTTTATCATTGCTGACATTTAAAAACAAGAAAAAAAGGTGCAATTTAGCATTTATGGAATTGCTCGATAGCTAAGAAATCTGAAGGCAACTTCGAAGCAAATCAAATCACCTTCAAGAAACACCAAGGAATAGATCTAAAGTACTTGAACCTGAATTAAGAACTATGGACATGCTTTTAAAGTTTATGGTTCCAAGAAACGATTTGGCAAAGTTTTTTGCCCGGAAGCTTTGTATTAATAAATATTTGGGTGTCTGCTGATATTGGCACTGTGCTAATACAAAGATAAATAAAATAGTCTCTTTCTTCAAGAAGTTTACAGTTCAGTGGGGAAAATCATAGATAATTTCAAGAAAATGTGAGATGTCTTAAGAAAGGGATGCCATGGAGCCCCGGGGAAAGAATTAACCTGTTGGGTGTAAAGCGGATTTAACAGCCAGAGAGGCTTGGTACCCAGCTCCCTGTCCCATGACTGGCCAGGCAGCCAAGCACATAGAAAACGATGAAAAAAGACATTTCTGGTACCACTGGTGTGCTGGTATTCCTGCCGTAGCACACTAAGAGGTGCGACCAAGTGCTCCTTTATGGAGAAGACCTCAGACTGCCAGAGCTCTGGTTCAAGTGACATGAGACAGATTTAGAAATCACGGAAATGACTTACTAGTAAGGAAATTGGTAGCTAACTACACATAAGGCGGCAGTAGAGTCCTGAGACCTGAGCTGGCTGTAGACTCGGACGGGGCATCAGCCTTGGCTGTCCGGCCCCTCCCTTGTTTGGAGGGTCCTGGGAGAGTGGCCTCTCCCTCCTCTCTCAGGAGAGCGCCTGTTAAAATTGGGCAGGGTGTGGCAGGCTGGACTGACACCGACCTGGAATGATGTATTACTTTTCCCAGGCAACCTGCATTTTTAGAATACAGGATCTCTGAGTTCATGAATCTCCGAGTTCATGGGAATTTGAGGACAAATAGAGTAAGATGGAACTGTGTTTGGGGGGACTGGAATTAAGGAATACAGTCCTCTCTGCCCTCCAACTTTCTCCATTCACTCTTTCCTCACAAATAACACAGTCCTGGAGGGGCTTCCAGGTTAATAATGATGGCTAACATTTGTTGAGTGCTTACTCTGTGCCAGGCACTATTCAAAGGTGTTTGTATGTATGAAGTCATTTAATCTTCAAAACAACTCCACGAAGCAGGTACTTCGTAGCCTCTCTTTTATATATGAGGACACTGTTAAATTTGCTTATGGTCACATGGTTAATGAGGTCACGAATCCAGGCTGCCACACTCAGCTACCTCCCAGGACAGTGACTGGAATAGCTAATTATGCAGACCAGGCCTCCCACCCAGGAACAAGAGCATCACATTCCAGGTGCCCCAAAGGTTTCACCCTTTAGATTGGTGTCTCCTGTTGCCACTCAAATCCTTCCTTTCTGATCATCCTCACCTTCAACACTGTGTTGCTTCTCTAAGCCTCAGTTTCAGTCTGGGGAAAAAAGTGCTCTCCCCTTTCTCCTTCTAAAATAATTGGAACATCAACTGTATTATGCCTGTAAAGCATTTAAGACTATGTAAATGAAGGATATTACAGAGACACAAGGTGACAGTATTTTATAGCAGCCATTAAGATGTATCATTGTAAATACAGAGTTGCATCCTTTTCCAGATCTTTTCCTAAATTTTAGCATAGAATTACATGTGCTTTTAAAATCTTCCCAAGTTAATTGGCTTTATGAACACATACCTCTGCACAAGCTGGACAGGATTTAGTAAATTCCCCTGGACAAAATATTTTTCAAGTATTATCGTGTAGTTCACTTTATCATGTCCAGTCTCAGCCTAATAATGTGCAACTCCCAGGAGCCGAGTGTATTTCATGAAGCTTACGATTACTTTTATAAAAGTTGCAGTAAAGTATAATGATTTTTAATGGCATCAATGATACCATTGTATATATCTGTTTCAGTTTTGAAGTAGACTTAAGTTCAAAGACCCAAGGGGACTATTCTCCTCTTGATGCACTTGTGTTACTCCCATTAATGCTAATGGGACAGACAAATGCTGCTCTAGAGGAGGATATATCTGCCCTTAGGAAGGTAACAGGTTTTAATTAGTAATGCTTTGAATCACACAAAAGCAGCTTGCCCTCAGTAAACAGCTAGCATTCTGGGATGGCAGTGGGGATCTCGGGCTCAGTGACTCAGATGGAGTCTTCAGATCTGGGATTAGTAAATGGTAGGGACAGAAGGCTCTTGTCAACTGAGAATGAGAGGGGAAGAGCTCAATTAGGGAGCTTTGTTGAAACAAAACCACAGTACTCAATGAAAGCATATTTACTAAATGCTGCATGCCTGAGTGCCAAACAGACCTCACGTGGGATTATTACAGTGACTTTAGCTTTGGAAGAGAAACTCATTTAACCTGATACTCTGGGAGGGAAGGGTCTGTTTTTGTTTGATTGCAAGCTTTGGACATAAGTGGGCTTACCTAGTCGGAGGCTCAGGATGGTTCCATGACAGGCCTTGGAACAGCTTTAGCAGGAACAGCTTTAGCAGGAACAGCTTTAGTTGAGCTGCAATGGCTACCTCAATGCCCTGAACTGGCCATTTTGACTTGCCAGAAGTCGCGCGGTGCCAGCTTTGGGGAGTAACGTGGTTGAGAACACACCGCGATGTTTTTACAAGCCTCTCTTTCCACTGGATGGCACTCGGCAGCAGCCTTCACTGTATTTTTGATCACACCTCATAAAGACACCCATGAAAGTGGATATTCAGAACTGTTTCAGAAAGGGGCAGTAACAATGGAATAAGTGTGTTAGAAGTGAGGGGGAGTGTATTTTCAGGGGGATTAATGGCAGTGTCTTTTACTATAATATATTTAAAAAAATTTAAACATTCAACATATATTTTGATCATATTGTGTATAACGTGTTCAACACAAAATTTCCAAAAGTAAGTCTCCGTTATGCAAGTGGGCTACATTTGTATTTATCATGTAGTTTGGGTTTTGTATGTCTAGGCCCAAATGATCACAAGTTATCTGTTAACATTGAATGTGTCAGGTTGGTTTTGTATCTGAGCAGATACACTACATTAAGATAACGCTAAACTGGATGCAGTGGTGCACACCTGTAATCCCAGCACTCTGGCAGGCTGAGGCAGGAAGATCACAAGTGTGAGCCCAGCCCGGGCAATTTAGTGAGACCGTCTCAAAAAACTAACAAAAGATGGGGATGTGACTAAGAGCAAAGGCTTTGGGTTCAATCACCAATATCGCAAAAAGAAACAAAAAGGAGGATAATGATAATATACAAATGTGTGTGTTTTATGTTTTTTAGATAAAGCATAACAAAAAACCATGCTTACAGTGCTTGACTGTAACAGCTTGAACAAGAAACTCAGAGTTGAAAACACCAACTTCATATTCTGATTAGAATAACATTCTCCTGATGCTAAGCATATTTTATTTTCCGTACAAATATTTGGGAAATACCTTGCACTAAAAAGACTTTGCAGAAATTCAGCTAGGGGCTGGGGAGTTAGCTCAGCGGTTAGAGTGCTTGCCTAGCAAGCACAAGGCCCTGAGTTCATTCCACAGCACACACACAAAAAAAGCCAGAAATTCAGTTATGAAAGAGCATATGTGCTGCCACCTCACATGCACGAATGTGTGTGAGCAGCTCGTTTCTAGTTGCTCCTGCTGCTTACTTTCCCTCCTGTGTCCCTGAGCCGATCGCATTTCCGTAAGTATTGAACTTGCAGGGGAGGAAATCTCACAAGCACTCTCGAAGCTCACGGGTCCATCATCACACATAGTCAGTCTGGACATGTGAGGTGCAATGTCCTTTTTCTCTGAGGTGGCCCCCAAAGATCTACTCCACCGTCAAGATGACTTCATGGAGCTCTAGTTCCTGCAGATCCTTGACTATGAGAGACGACTATTCCATTCTTGCCACATGTCCCCTCCAGACTTACTACAGACTGTAAATGTTATTAACTTTGAAGTGTCTGTCTTCTCCAAACCATCACTCTCCCTCCCTTCTTCCAAGTCTGGGATTTCTGATTTTGCACACTAGAAACTGCCAGTTAAAGCATTTTCCAGCTTGAGGTAGTCTCATTGCACACCACACCAGGAGGGCTAACTGCAGACATCAGCCTTCTTTCTGCCTGGACTGTAGCAAAACTCTTCACACAGACTTCTCGGCTGTACTTCAGTGTGTCTGTACCATTTACACTACTTTTGCCTTAAAAAAAAAAATTCCTCCTTTGTATTGCTCTCTTGATTCTTCATGCTTGCCGCCCCGGGTCTTCTTCACCAGCAGCATCACAAATTCTTAGAGCAACTTGAGGACATTGTGAAAACAGTCTGGGTCTGAGAATTGCAGTGTACCTTTGGGAAGTGTGGAGATAGGCTTGATTTAGGATATTTAAACAGATTCAAGGTCCTTGATAATTTCTTCGCCTTAATACAGACACTTTAAAATTGTGACACCCAAGTTATTTTGCTAACTGTTTTGATTAAAAGATATTTTGGGTCCAAAAATGTAAACCAGAGGTGGAGGGACTGATAGTGGTAGCAACTTATCCATGGTAAGAAGACATTATTTAACTTCATGTCTTGGTCCCATCTTCCCGAATAACTCGAGGTGCCCTGACCACAGGTTCTGTGTCTACCCTTCATTGTCACTCGCAGTGCAGTGTCAGTATGTGTTTTCTTTCCATTTAGTAAGGACTCAGTAAGTAACTGTTCATGCAGACATGTAAGTGGGTGACACACATGTTACAGTGCGATGTGAAAAACTGAACGCTGAAGTACAATTAATGTCTTCCTCATATACAGAACTGAAAAAAACTACTTGCAAGAGACTTTAGTTCATTAGGAAATTGAGCTTTAAAGAGGTGAGTGGCTTGCTCAAGGTCAGCTGGTTACAGGTAAACCCAGCACAGGCAGCCAAGCTTTTGGTCTTACAAGAATCACTGTTTAGTCTGACTGTCGTTCCACTAGGAAGCTGTTCATGGATTAGCAAGTAGATATAGGACTTTCCTATTCTGTCCTACAGAATCCTAGGAGGATTCTTTAGAAAGCAACATTTTTTTTTATTCTTTTGAACAAGACATTGGTTAATGGACTGTTGATTTACATTTAGTTGGATGCTTAGAAAGAGAATCTACAACTCTAAGAGGTAATCTTAAGGGGAAAGGAACTCTGTCACCCTCGGCAAAGCAATGCTGGCGTTGAAGGGGGTGAAGGTCAGGGGGAACTTTTAGGGAAGGAGTGTCAGGTGACTTCATAATCAAAATTTTCAAGATAAAGTTTAGTAACAGACCCATCATGTAATAGAGGGCTGAATTGTATCACTTCAAACACTGAAAGCTCCAGATGATATTAGGCCTGATCACACTGGATGGCTCCCACTTAATATGAAACCATACTTTAGAACTATGTGTTTCACAATCCATCTTGTTTGGTGGGTTTTGTTTTTCAGAAAGTATTACAGTACATTTAGGCAACTGTAGCCCGCTCCTTGGATAAATCACCTCTGCAGCACACTATGAAAATCCCCTCTAGACCTCTATTCTCAGAGACTGACTTGCCTGTATCAATATTTGAATGGGTCCCAAAAGTGGACAGGGAAGGATGCAGTTTACAAAATAAAAAAATTAAACATGAATGTTTCTTATCAAAGGGAGAAATTGGGGTGTGGTATGGGTAGTGCTGAGCAAAGATAAATAGTGGACACTCAAAATTGGAATTTCAACCACTTGGTAAAGAAAAGCATATTCTGTTAGACATGTTTCAACAAAACTAGGTGTCCTTCTACAATGGTTTTCACAGAGAGAAGTGTGTCTAAATGAAATCTAATTATATGAATATTAAAGCTTCATCTAATTTGTTTTCCCATTTCATTAGTAAATCTTGGTCTAGTTGTTATTGCTTTTGGCCAGAGGCCATTGCAAGACCTACTGAGTATTGAGTAGGTTCAGTGTGATCTTCAGAATAAATTAATTTATAATTAAAAAAATATAGTTGTGTAATATGTTTCAAGGACTAAACTAGTTAATGGGTTAAACAGGGTATAGGTCTGGGGTTTAACTAGAAGACTTATGCCCAAGATTGACCAAGGGTCCTAGCAAACATGGGTTAAAAAAGACTCAGGAGTTCCCAACGGCAAAGGGATCAATTACAGCAGGGAGAGAGATTTGCTTCTCTTTCTCTTCCTGTGCGGTGATCCCTTCCTGGCTTCCAGGGTATGTCAACAAGTTCACAGCCCTTAATTCACTGTAAGCCCCAACTTATTGCACACCAACACACTTCCGAGAAGGGAGATGTCATAGAAATCCAGCTTACGTAATGGTATTCATCAACATTGTTGCGGCTGCCTTTCCTCGTATTAATCAGGGTGATAAGATCATTGGCATTGCTATAGTATACCTTCTGGGTCATTTGATACACTCTGCAATACATCATTTTTCACAAAGGTTTACCATAGGTTTTTTTGTGAGATGTTGATATTTGGCAAAGGACACTGAGGCTTGGCTGTTATCTGGGAATGTTAGCCACTTGCTTTCTTTTCCTTGTGAGTAAAATCAGCCTGATGGTGTTAGCTTCTTTACAGTGGGGTCTCTCAGCATTGTACCATTTGGTACTCTAAGCCCAGGTGTGGCTCAGATGACCTGGAAAAATGACATGAACCCTGAGGACTTTGAGGTTTTATTACCTTAAGTGTCAAGTCATTTTGGAGACATCTCATTTACTCAGGATGGATCCTAATTATTGAAATCTAAGTGGTTGGGAGAATAGTGAGTTTTTACATCATGCCCTCCAACTCCTTTCTCCTTCTTTTTACAGGTAAAATAAACCTTCTTGAAATGCAGTGGTGTAAAATAACCATTATGATGATGAATTCTGTGGGTAAGGAATTTAGAAAGGGATGTCTCAAACAATTGCAGTGTCTCAGCTGATCAGGGTGGAATAGTTGGGTCTGGGAGATCCACTTCCAAGATGACTTTTGTAATCACGTATCTGACACTTGACTGGGTTGGTTGAAGGATAGACTCAGCTGGGAAAACTTACCTAAAGATGTACATGAAGGTTCTCTAGCATAGTGGTCTCAGGGTTGTTGGACTTCTAGCATTGCAATTTAGGGCTCCATGTGTGAATCTTCTAGCAAGCAACATAGAAGCTGCATGGCCCTTTATGATCCAGTTTCTGAATTCATTAGCATCATTTCTGCTATACTTCATGTATCAAAGCAGATATATTCTGCCCTGACCCAAGAAGAGGGGATGCATCCTACTTCTAAATGCGAGCGATGTCAAAGATATGCAGCCATGTTTTTAAATCTTCACACAATGTTTCCACTTCACATAAAGTTTCAAGCCTTGGGGAGGCTACAACCTTCTACAGTGGCTGTGGATTGGAGAAGACTATTCATGAAGGAGTCTGTTTCTTCTTCAATCCTACCCTCAGGTAGGGAACAGCCTCTGTGATTCAACACAGAGCCCTCTGGGAGACTGAGGGAAGAGGACTGCAAGTTCAAGCCCAGCTTGGGCAACTTAGTGACTCAGGGAGACCTGTCTCAAAAAATAAAAAAGAGAGAGGCCTGAGGATGGAACTTAGTGCAAAGGCCCTAGGTTCAATCCTCAGCACTACACACACATATACACAGAGATAGAAATTTATTCCCTCATATAATAGTGCAGAAGTAGGAGGTGAGACCCAGGGAATTAGGCAGCTCTGCTCCCTGTGTTCACTGAGGGGTTCAGGTTTCTTCAATCTTCACCACTTCTCAAGGTGCTCTCCTCCTCCATATTACCAAATGTGGCTTAAAACCACTAGATTTTTATTCCCACATGTGGGAAAGGACAAGAGGGAATCTAAGGTAATCAAATCCCTTTTAAGGAAGTGACATAGAAGTTTCACACATTGCTTTCATTCTCAACCCATTGGCCACAGCCTTATAATGTGGATATACTTAGCTGCAAGGGAAGCTGACAACATGTGGTCTCTAGTTGGTTTTCCACGGTTTCTAATAAGCTCTGTGTACACCTGGGGTCCTATTCCTGTAGAGGAAGTAAAATAATGAACCCTAGAGAGACAATTAAGAATTTCTTCCACCAGCTTTGAAACATACCTGGAAGATTTGCCAGATGTATTGAAGAACAGAGTTGACAGTTCTTTTTAAATGTAAAGAAGCAAAGAGTAAATATTTTAGGATTTGGGGCCATATGATGTTTGTCTATATTAATTTTCTATTGCTGCTGCTACAAATTGCCCCAAGTTTAGTGTCTTAAAATAACTAAAATTTGTCTTACATTTCTGTGGGTCAGAAGTCCGGCATGGTCCCAGTGGGCCAAAATCAAGGTTGCATTCCTTTCTGGAGGCTCTAGGTGGGGATCAATTTCTTCATTCAACCTGTTGACAGAATTCATTTCCTTGCACACAGCCACTTACATTTTAGAACCAGAAGTGGGGGCATCAGATCTTTCTTATTGTGCCACCTCTTTCATTGGCCACAGCTGGGAAAAAATTATCTGCTTTTAAGGATTTATGTGATTAGTTTGAGCCACGTGAAGTATCATATTCATAAGTTCCAGGTGTAAGGAAGTGGACATTGTGGGGAGGGACTTACTACACTGTCTCAACCACTCAACTTAGCTATTACAGTTCAAAAGTAGCCATAGGCAATATGCAAGTGAATGGGAATGGCTGTGTTCCAATAAAACTTTATTTACAAAAACAAGCCATGGTTTGGATTTGGCTTAAGGATCATAGTTTGCCAACCCCCTTTCAAGAGCGTGGAAACCAACTGTTGACTCAGGGCTCCAGCCAGATAAAAGTCTCCCAACTCTACAGCCCTGGCAGTTAGGCCTGGCCCCTCTGCAGCAGCCCCTTGCTTCTTTTCAAGCCTTCTTTGCACTGAATTATAATCACTTCTTTCAGAATCCCCCAGCTGCCTGACCATGAGCACATTAAATGCACAAACCTTTTCCGGTTTATCTTTATGCCTTCTCCAGTGTTCAACAACATCCAGGACTTAGCAAGTCCTCAGTAAATGTTTACTAAATAAAGAAAACTTTATGTAGTAGTCAATCTGAGGGAGGCATGACTTGAAACACACACGTACACTTTGTCTATTTTTGCTGCTCTAACAGGATACCATGGACTGTGTAATTTATAATGAATGGAAATGCATCAATCCACCATTCTAAAGGCTAGGAGTGCATTATCAAGGTGCTGGCTACTGGGAAAGGCTGTCTGGCTGTGTCAAAACATGGTGGAAGCTATCAAACAGCAGGAACAGAGAATAAGAGGCAAATTCCTCCTGAAAGGTTGGCATTATTGAGGAGGAGGGCGTCTTTGTGGTCTAATAATCTCTGAAAGTTCCCACCTCTGAATACTGTTACAATGGCTATTAAATTTCAACATGAATTTTGGAGGGGGCAAGTATTCAAACCATTGTACATGCGCACACACATACACACACACACACTTTTATTTGCATTGGAAAGATTGTGTTTTCTTTAGTTAGACCTTCAATTTTGATAGGGTTGGGCTATTTTGGCTTTGTTTTACTGATTAAGCCCAGCATCTCTAAGTTTCCATAAAGGTTTGTGAAAACAAATCTTTAAAAAACTTTAAAGCCAATTTGTTTATTGTACTAATGAAAATTAAAGGGCAAAACTAGAATTATACATTAGCTGGCTAAGCCAGTAGTATGCGTTTGACAGACATTTGGCTTCTGTCTGCTTTTGCCAAAATAACAATGTGACCATAAGGAAATTTGCAAATGGAAATAATATTTTCCTGAATGTTTTCCCAGACTTTGGATTTCAGTGTGAGTTGAAAAGTGCACAGCAAGGTTTCTGACCTGCCAAGCCATGAGTTCAGCTGTTGTAGGATAAACACAGAACTCTGATGACATTAACAACACTGAGGGTGAAGTGGGCCAGGGATCCTTCTTTACCTTATTTATGTGAAGTGTTCTCACACTTACAGCCTGTAGCCAAAATTATAACTTTATAGGTGCATAGGTATTTGGGGTCCTTAACTGAGAGGTATTTTATATACAAAGTATTGTAAGAACAACTCCCTTCATCCCAGATGTTCAATGAAATTAAGATACACAGAGGGCGTTTTATCCAGCATCCAAGGACCAGTCTTGAGTTGGGACGCTGCAGGGATGCTTATTAAGTTATATAACATGTAAGACATGGCCATAAGGCTACACCGCCCTGCTGAAATTGGCTGGAGTCTTTTAGGTAGATGGAAGGAAAAATGTCTCAGTTCTTTGTAGGTACGTCATGCATTTAAAGAGCACACTTAGGCTTATATTTCCACTCAAAGGCAGTAGGTTTAGAATTCCCCAAGCTCTCTCACAGTCTAAGAGAGACTTTTGAACACTCCACCCCTGTGCTTTCTGCTTTCCTGGCTTCTATCAAACAAATCCCTTTCTCTTAAATTATTGTCAGCTGCATGGTCAGGATGTCCACTGAACCATTGTACTTGCTAATAAAAAGTGTTCAGATATCAGACCAAAGACTAGTTCTCTGGGAATGCCCTTGTGCTGACTTCAGACCACTAAAATTATTCTTTAGAGCACAGCCCCACAACCAACAATAGGGTCCTTCCCATCTCATAAAAGCTTTTATGCTAAAATTTCCAGCCCCATTGAAGTCTACATAGACTGTCTCTGTTGGTTTTCCTGCTTTTCTCCCTAATCTGCTAGTATGACTAGTGCAGAAAATGAAAGCCAGTGCTCTTTAAAAAAGGCCAAAGCCCCATCTGATGTGGTTTATCCTTCTCAACACTTTATTAGCTACCAGCCAGCCCCTTAACTCCTTCTGAGAATTTGGCATTAAATTGATATTTTCTCTGGCACAACTTAGCCTTTTTGCAGGGCGTGTTATAGTACTGTACCAACCTCTCTCCCTTGGTACCCTAACATCTAAAAAGCCTTGAAAGTATTGCTTGTTAGACCTCAGTGGGAGGGTAGGCAGTTTTTTGAAGCACCATGCTAGGTATCCTCAGGCCACATTCATTTAAAAACACCTGTCTTTTCTTTTCTTTTTTTTTGTCTTTTCAAACATATCTTCTAACCATTTCCTCACCAATTTTAGTTTGATGATTTACTTTCTTGTGGCAGCTTTACATTGTTTAAAAAATTTATATGTTAGGAGATTTTTATAAATGTATGTGAGCTAAAGACGAGATCTATTAGGTTTTTCTATTGTTGGTAGTTGAATCATTTTTTCTTTCTTAAACATTTTATTACCGTGTAATAATTATACATATTGATGGGGTACAGTGTGATATGTAGATGAGATACACGAATCAAATTGATAGAGTTGACATTTCCCTCTCCTTAGAATTTCTTTATGTTTGGAGCCTTTAAGCTCTTTTGGAATCAGTTATTGTGAACTATGGTTGACCTAATGTGCTGCAGAACACCAGAACTGATTTCTTTTGTCTGTGTTTTGGTGCCCGTTATCTATCCTCCCTCTGTTCCCCTATCAGGTTTCTGTCTTTATGAGGTCATTTATTTCTTATGGGCTAAATTATGTTTCTGCCACATTCATATGTTAAAGTTTTAATTTCCTATAACTCAGAATGTGACTGTATTTGGAGATAGGGGCCTTTAAAGAGATAATTAAGATAAAATTGAGACCATCAGGGTGGAGCTTAGTCCAGTGTGTCTCGTGTCTTTGTAAGAAGTGACTAGGATTAGACATAGATGAAAGGGTGGCCACGTGAAGACACAGTGCGAAGTCATCCAACCCCAAACTAAGGAGCGAAGCTTCAGTTGAAACCAGCCCTGCTGACAACTGAATCTTGAACTTTCAGCCTCTAGACATGTGAGGAAATAAATTACTGTTGTTTTAGCCACCCAGTCTTTGGTTTTTGTTGTGAACTAATACACTTACTATTGATTTTGTCCTCTTTTTCTAGTGAACGCCAATTATGCTTTTAATGTGTACAAGTTACTTGGTTATTTTAGCTTACTTGGGCAATGTGTTGCAATCTGTGAGCCACAGGAGGGGAGAAGACAATGTAGATTCTGCATGGCTTAGTTTTTAAGAGTGCCAGCTGAGCGACCAGACTGTCTGTGTCATTACCAGTGGTATTACATCAGAGATTTTGAAGAGATCACTGGAAAAGACCCTGGAGGATGAATTCATTTGAGTGTGACTTTTCTGGTGGTGGTTAAGTTTTATAGAATGGGCTGCCTACCAAGTGCTATCCTGAAGATGTTACTAACGGGTTGAGAGTTCTTTTGCTCAGTTTGGATAGAAATTATGAATAGGCAAAAATGTTTAAACTTTGAATGCCAGCATCTATCAGCTTTTTGAGTTAGTGGCTCTCCTTGCCACTTGGAGACAAAAGTTGCTCACAGCTCTTGGAAACTCTTCCAATCACCAGAGAGGGTGACTCCCAGTGTCTCTCTCTTACTGTCCCTTGTTCTCTGGCAGCTGGCCACCCTTAGCATTACCAGCCCCAAACACAGTGGCCTTTCATGTTACCAGCTCTTCGTGTATTGGCCCAGTCTGCTGTATTTGAGATAGAATCACAAATAGACAACATGTACCTATTTTTTTAAGGAGATTTATTAGGACTTCCGTGGCAATGTAAGAGGGAATAGTGCACAAACAAAGCTGCTAAGGATACGGGGAAAGTTGCCCATGTAGAAGTAAAGCTGGTCTCAAGCATGCACAGTGTCTTCCCAGCTAATCTCAGACTTTCTCAGTTGTGGATAGGAAATGGGCTCCTTGTGGAACAGAATGAGGATGGCTATAGAAAGCCTTGGAGGATGGTATCATTTGAGAGGGACCCATACCAAAGCTTGTCACAAACAAAGCAAAAGTCCCCTGGTCAGCTGTGGGGCATCTGATGTAGCTATGAACAGCTTGTGAGGCATGGAAATAGTACCTCTTGGGATGCATCAGACCCTTCTCTCCTTTCTCAGAGACACAAGTCCAAATCAGGAAGTTCAAGGTCCACATTTTTGACAGATATGTTTGACCTACAGAGTGTTTTAAAACAAATTCAGTCATATAAAAATCTAAATTTCCTGCTGCTTTTAGAAATTTGAAATGTCTGTTCTGCTTTCTACGGTCAAAACTAACAATAGATGCCCTGTTTAGTTAGATGCTATCCTCTCGTGTGCCACAGCCCCTATCCTTACACCTCTCTATTTTCATTTATGCCTGCCCACTTACCCAAAGGCTTGACCCAGATACCCAGCTAGTTAAAATAAACACACTCATGGCCCTCAGATGACAAGTTCTGAAAGACTGTCATTGAAAAAAGGGGATTGGAAGTGAAAAGTATTTAGGAAACGTCTATCTATCTATCTATCTATCTATTAATCATGAACATTAAAAACCAGAGAAATTCTGCAATAGAGAACTTCGTTCCTCAGTATTTTCTGTTCCTGTTTGACCCAGAAACGTTATTTCTTTCAGTAACATCTATTTGCCATTCCATGGAATTTTTTTTCTGTGGAAAGTACTAAGGGAAATTCTGGAATAGATTCTTGTAATCTGATCCTTCCTGAGGGCAGAAGAATGAATTAGAGAATGAGAAATTTGAAAATTAGTAAGTAATTTGTATAGGGAATACTTGAAAAGTAAATGCAAAAAATGTACATGTAAAGCTACATAATTATGGAGTGATATTATTTTTGTGATGTTCTTTGATACACCAAAGAATCTACAAAATGACCACAAGCCACCAAATGCATGACCGATGTTACCTACTACAGGAAACAGTCTTTGTAAAAGTGAAATATTTTGCTCACTGGGAGAGAAAAACAGATTTTAGCTTTGAGAGAACTGTATTCCAATTACTTTTGTTGTGCTCCAGTGTCTTCATTATTGCGCCACGATAACCACATCACTCTCTTCATATTTCAGGTTAATGATCTGATTGGACTGTAAACATTTTGTTAGACAAAACTTACACCCATTATACTTGCAGCCATTTAGTAGAGGGAATATGTGCAAATGAACCCAGATATCCTTTTGTATTAGCTATTTTATTAGAGTAATAATGTGCAAGTCCTGATTTGCATGTTCAACTAAATGACTGCAAACAGTTTTTGACACGTAAATTCATGGCTGTTCCACATGCTTCCACTGAGCTTGGCAAAAGCGAATTGGTCTATTTGAGTTATCCTCCTTTGATTTCTCCAAGAAAATCAATATAATAAAGTAATTCTTTCCTGCCATCCTCTTCTTTGCTAAGCTCTTCTGAGAACAGTCAGAAGGTGTTTTTCCTTCAATTATTTCAGGCTTGTTTGCATTAAATCCTCTCCAACAGGCGCCAGTAAATGTGTTCCTTAATAAGGATGTCTCCCTTTGAAATAAGCTAAATAAAATTTTACATTTAAGGTGAGTAAGAACCAGTTATGGAGAAAATTGCTCAATATCTGTTCTATTCTAATTTCTTTTTCCATGCAAAGCATGCTGCAACTCCATATTGAACAACTACGATGATGTGGCATGCATTATTCATGCCTCTGGCCTTCTACACACCTTTAGTTTTTCCATTGGAATTCTCCATTTTTAGATGACATCAAGGATTATTCTTTATGCCTAGTAACAAAATTTATTTTTAAGATTTTTAAGGAATGTGACATAAAATATGTGGATATTTTAATCTTAAGAAGAATATTTGATTGTGGTAATCTCACAGTACAAGAGCTTTCCTGTGGATACTTTAGATTTTGTTTGTGAGTTTTTGTTTTGGTGGATGGCTTATTTATTATTATTTAACTGGATTCATCCTTATTTGTAAAGATGTCTTGAATAAAAGCTTATTTATTAGACATTAAGACTAAGACATGCTACTTAGTCCCCAAAGAATTAATCATTCTTATATAGTTCTCACATCTTCAGCTACCTAAAGTCCATTTCCTTTCCCAACTTCGTTCTCTTATTTCTGTTAAGGTCATGCTTGTGTGTCATTTTCCCTGTCTGGCTAGCCATAGGCATGTCAAACTCAATCTGTTTATAACCAAATCCATCTTCTTCCTCCCCAAAACTTTCCTCAACATGTAATGAGTCACGCAAACCAGAACAGACCTGAATGCTATTTTTGATTCCTCACTCTGTTCTTCTT
Source organism: Hystrix cristata (assembly GCA_004026905.1). Taxonomy (NCBI): domain Eukaryota; kingdom Metazoa; phylum Chordata; class Mammalia; order Rodentia; family Hystricidae; genus Hystrix; species Hystrix cristata. Next base: position 28,218 of record PVJO010001633.1, read on the forward strand.
GGCACATCTAAACAACAGCCCAACAGGTAAGTCTTATCAATTCTTCTTTTCCAGTATTCTTTGAGTCTATCATCTTCTGCTTATTTATTCCCTATGTCCACTTTCCAAATTAAGGGACTGTCATTCTCTCCTGGATTACTGAACCTTGTCACCCTGTACTTACACACATGTATTAACATTGGAGCATTCTCCTACTCACAGGCACACAATCAAAACTCTAAACTGGAATTGTCCATATGGTTAGAAGGACTATAGAGAATTCCCTTGCTGTTACATTGTCTTGTCCAGCCTTCTCCATTTATTACACTTATTGAGTATCCATGTATTGGTCAACTTTCCATCGCTAGAACGTCATACTGGACACCTGCAGCTTCAGGGAAAAAAGATTTTTTTTTTAACTCACAGTTTCAGAGGCTTCAGTCTATGGTTGGATGGCTCCTGGGCAGAAACATGGCAGAAGGGTGCGGCGGAGCAAATCTGCTCAACTCATCGCATCCAGGAAGCAGGGTACAGGGGAAGAGCCCTGGAGGAATGGGCCGGGGATCAGATACAGTCTCCAAGGAGATGCTCCCATGATCTACTCAGATATACCAGAATTGTGCTTTACTAATCTCTGAGGTGTCTTTCAAACCAGTCAAGTTGACAACCCAGATTAACCATCACACTCCTCACTGTGAAAGCACAATTCAGGGCTAGGAAGAATGTAGGAAGTTGTGATCTTGGCCCACAGCTAATCTATGTAAGTACCATACACCAGCCGGTTGCGCCACTGGAGCTCTGCCCCCCACAGCTAATCTAAACAGTCCAGTACTTTAGTGGTAGGTGTGTGTGAGTGGTGGATGCAAAGAAAACCACTGATCATGTCCCAGCTGCTGTGGCATTATTTCTGCATTCACAGTCCTGTTGGAAAAATATTAAAAGGAGCTAATAGCCTTTAAAAATGTTTCCAATTTGGCACCTACCACACACTCATATTCTCAGACATTAATTTTAGTCTTTGAAATTAGGATTTCAATGGTAAGGGTTCTATTTGATTTCAAGGAACAGCCAAAGGTTAGTCATAATTCTAAAATTGTTTCATCTCTGCTCCAAGGTCTGGTAATTATAACTTCCTACTTCATTGTTCCCTCCTCAAGGTCACTCAGGGCCCCACAATATAACTGCATCGGAGGAGAAGGATTCTGGGGTCATTTGTGAAATTTGATATTTCCTGAGATATCTTCCCAATAGCAATGGATTTTCCTAAGGACATGTCACACACACCACTGGATTTTATAAACTATTACTTCCAGATGACTTCCAAGTTGTCAGGGAAGGTTTCACCTCTCAGAATTGTCAGCTTGCCCATCTCCTCCCCTGCACCCCCCCCACCGCATGTGCTCCATGCACTGGATTCTATGGGTGGACCAGCAACCTTTCCGTCAGGGAGCAGATAACTCAGATCTGAACTCCATGGCAAATCAGCTTTCAGCACTTAGTGCAGTGCCTTTAATGTAGCCTTTTTCTCTCCCGGATATGAAGCCATTAAACACTGAGAAGTTTGAATACGTAAAATATTTTGTTTATCTGGTCCTTCTCAAAGGTGCTGTCTGTCATCATAGATGTCTTCGGTAAATATAGCAACAGCAGCATCAGGTATGCGAAGCAATTAGATTTATGAGACACATAAACTGCAAAGCTTCTAATAACCATAATTCCTAACTTCAATCATAATACCAGTATTAGTGTCATGTTTTCTGGAGGATTTTATGTTTCTAAAAATATCTTAATTGTAGTTACCAGGTTTACCCTATAATTCCTTTAATTTGAAAGTGAAAAGGCTGCCCAGAGATGGGCCGGAGGAAGCAAGCCTCCCCGCTTCTGTATTGTTTATATGGGTGGTGGGGCAAGATGGATTGCCCGTCTTGCATGTTTTGCAATTAGATTAGATAAATTTCCTCGGGAAAAAGAGGGTTCCCACTAATAAGCAACAACTGATGCCAAACTCAAACATGGGGGTGGGGAAGGAAGGGTAGGATCTTTGTCCTCCCTCCTCACGCCCCTCCTCTACCCCATCCTCTGTCCCCAGGGAGATTCTGCCTGAATGCCTCTAACATGATTTCATTCTACTTATTTGGCATCATCTGAAAAACCTTTGAAAGTATGCCAGCCATCAGTCGATTCTCCCCTTGATCCAGGCCTCGAATGTCAGTTCAGGTGCTTGATACCAGATTGTTGGCCTGTGAAGTCTCTCTTTGACATTTAAGGATAAAAAGAAGACAAATCCTTGTAAAATACTTGGTGTTTTAAACTTAGCTCATGTGCGTGCATAAGTGTGTGTGTGTACACACATAAGCATATTTTTTCAAAAATAGTTTCTGAATTTAAGTAGGAAAAAACTGTATATTAACATTACACTGTGCAAAGTTTGGTCTCTTAGTCCTGCTATTTACAGTTCAGCTCTCTCAGGATTACTGCAAAAACAGTTTGAGTGAAATGAGTATTTTTGTGTCATTTTAGAATTTGAGAGATTTTAAGGACTTCCCCGTACCCTGATTTATTCTGTGAAAGACAATTCTATACAAACATCTTTGAATTCCAGGGATGGAGTATTTATCCAGTGAAGATATTTTTAAACTTTTTTTTCTGAATAGACACAGAATATAAGCTCATCATATAACATTCTAATAAGATGTATGAAGTCATCACATAATTTCATCCTTTAAGGAAAACTGCTGCTAACAGTTTTGTGTATATCATTGTGCTCCTTTCTTTTCATGTCCAAAGACAGTATTTTACAGATATAGAATAGTACTCTATATGTTGTTTTTTCACTTAATAATAAATATATCATGGGCACTCTTCTGGAGAAGGAAATACTTACTTGTGTCGCTCTTTTAAACTCTGCTTTGGCATGTCTCATTATGGTTGGACCATAATTTATTTAACTGTTCCTCTACTGATGGGCATTTAATGGTCTTCAGTGTTTTTCTTACAAGTAGCATTTCTGGGAGCATCTTGGGCCATGTATCTTTAGATGCTAATGGCAGTATTTCTGCAGAATAAATTCCTAAAAGTGACAGTAAAATTTGAATTACTACCGAACTGATAGATTAATATGTATTAAAAATTGTTTTGGAATTATATACTACTTTCCAGTTTTACCAATAACGTATGAAAGTACTGTTTACTCATACTGCTCTGTGGGTATTAACCATTTCGTTTAAGCTTAAGCCATCCCTTTAAGGTTGACTCTTGGCTCAGATCAAACTTTCTCATTATTTTAATTTGCAATTTCTTGGATTAATATATTTGGATATATACTTTATTTTTGTTATATTTTATTCATATACTTCCTATTTTCCATTGGAATGTTCATTTTTTTCATCCTAAAGCACAGATTCCTTTTATATATTATATTAATATTAAAAGGTGGAAATAATTTTCTAAGTACTTTGTTAATTTTTTATGTGTTCCATTACGAATATATCTTATATTTTCTTGGATCTATCAATCTTACTCTTTATGATTTTTTATCTTTGTCTTTTGCAAAAAACAAAACAAAACAAAGAAATCTCCCCCCACAAAACCATAACAATAATTGATGTCATCTACCACAAGATAGTAAACATATTCTCCTATACTTACTTCTAGTTAAGTATCTGGTTTTTTTTTTTTTTTTTTTTTTTTTTTTTTTTTTTTTTTTTTTTTTTTTTTTAGTGTTGAGGTCTTTAATAGAGCATTAATTTGTTTTGGAGTGTAATATGAGATAAAACTCTAATTTAATCCTCTCTGAATGGTTAGTAGGCCTCACAGCATTTAGTGAGTCAGCCCTCCTTTCCTTACTAACTTTAAGTGCTATACTCAAAGTCACTAAACACTCACATTTTCACAGATTGGTTTCTGGATTCTATGTTCCACCAATCAGCTCATACCAATTTCGTAACTCTCCTTCCCATCATTCACGCTGTAGCTTACCATTTTCTGGGGCCAATTACATGAAAGTGCATATGTATACAACACAGTTTGTTCATCTAATAATCCCTGATCTGCCCAGGGACAGACACTTGACCAAAGTTGGTCACCTCCTAGGAGAGTGGATACTGGGGCAGATGGAAACTAAAGGATTTTTTTTAAAAAATCCTTTATATTCCCCTGTGTAACTCTCTGGAGGTCTTGGTGACTATTTCACAGTGAGGACTGAGAGGCCAAGAAAGATAAGCTAAGAAAATACAGCAGCCAAAGCAGAATTCTTCCTCCTAGCTTACTTTTGAGACCCAGCTGCACTGCGTACCTGGAGCTCAGTGGGAGCCTCCTGCAGACTTCCTCTGTAAAGATGCTGGGTTGACCGGGCTTTTGCTGCACTGAGCTGTAGAGGTCTTAATAATAATGAGTCCGAGGAAGATAGACTGGCAAAGCCAAGAATTTCCTTTTTAATAAAATCTGAAGAGCTACATTGAAGATGGAAACATTGTTGCTGGAATTTCCGAAAGCAGACTTTCAACAGAGGAGTATAGAAATGGAACTCTGGGTTCTGCTTTCAGCTAGTCCAAACTTGGCAGCTGGAGGTAGTGCAAAGTGCCTCGGAGGAGGAGAAACAGCCCGATGTGCCGCAGAAGCCTATAGACTTGAATGAGAATTACTTAACTTCTCTGAAGCTGTTTTTGGAGAGGATAAAACAGAGCAATTGTGCCTCCTTTGACTTTCTTGCCACACCCGTGGCAGGGACCAGGTGTACTTGGTAGAATGTAAAATACTATTTTCATGGATGTTGTCTCACGGATAGAACCTGTACAGCAGCACTGTGCTGTCTGGGGTGAAGAGCTTCCAAGGTCTGTGGCTGATCACGTACCACGGCAGGAGGCGGTGATAAGAGATCAGAGTAAGGCCAGGTCTCAGGCAGGACCTCCAGGGAGCAGCACCCCAGGTGGGGGCGTTCTTTATTCTTCTTTGCAGGAAGGTGCCCTCTGGGTCTGGCTCACAGTGCCAGGTGAAGGTGGCCCGCCCGTGCTGTGCAATGTGACAGTGCTGTTCCTGGGGCTGCAGCCGAAGGGATTTTGCCTCATGCTCCCACCGCTGGCAGTGGAAGGGAACATCGCTTAAACATAAAAACAAACCTCAACTTGAGGAATTCCCCTGGCAGCTTTGTCACAGCTGTGTTGTCCAAACCTTTTGCAAAAGGCTGAAAACATTAGGAAAAGCATGGGCCTGGCTGGTACCCGAAGGCACGCACCCCATAAAGTGTGTCAGCACCCCATAAACATGCCACTTTTAATGGCAAGTGCATGTCCCTATTCACCACCATCATTTATTCTACCACAAAATCTCCCGGAACTTTGGTTCCAGAATTCCTTTTATCTTAACCATTAAACCAGCCTTGGAGAGATATTGAGGTCAGTTGTCCTGGACCTGAGTCATATCTGCCCTGACCTCACCTGAACAGTGATCTAACTAGCGACACAGGCTGCTGAGTAATGAGAGCAACCTTGTGGCAGCCTTCCCAATCGGCTGGCACACATGGAAAGCTGGAGCCATCAATCGTCCTGTAATGGTTTGTGAATGCTCGCCCTGGAATAGGGGTGCTTTAAAACATCTGCTTTGGTGAGATAATGAACATGGGTAAGCACCCGCAGCTGGAGGGTATATTAAAGAGACATACACATGAGAGGAGAAGAGGGTCCCTCGGCCAGGCGTACACACAAAGATGTGAGGTGACGCTGTTGGGATTGTGTCAAGAAGACTCAAGTAGGGAGGAAGGCAAAACAACACAAAACAAAAAACCAACTAAGTCAAATTACCCTGCCTCTAAGAAAAAGAACCCAGAAAGACAAAAAGAATAAAAGAACGGGTTGCTGGCTGAGTGGGAAGACTTGCCACAGAGCAAGAAATTTTGTTGTGTGAGACTTCTAAGTTTCTGCCAAGGAGAGCAGTTTCACACAACGATCCCTGGTGTGAACACGGCGATGTCACTGGTGGTGTGAGAGGCAAGTAAGTCAGCTCTCAGATCAACTGTGTGGGCTGAAGCTCCAGCCGAGACTGCACGCTGAGGTTGGATGAAGAGCAAAAGTGACATGGAGATGATAGGCCAGTCAGCCGTTTCTGGGGAGTCATGGAGGATGTCAGAGGCGAAAGATCACAGGACAATTCTGTCTTGATACCAAGAAAGAGAATTCTAACAAATATAGAAGACAAGGATTTTTAGTGATCTCCTGGCGGATTCTGGAATAGTTTCTAACATACAATGTGAGCCCCCAGATGTAGACAAAGTCTTGTTTATTCAAGAACTCTGTGGATTCATAAGAATAATTCATTTTAATGCAACTAACCTTCCTCCACTTCCTCTCCCTTTCTTTTATGTTAGAAGTTGGATAAATAAGGAAATTTTGCAGATAAAATATGCCTATTTTCTTTAATGGGACTTGATACTTCCCATCTTGTGACTAAGATAGAAAAAAAGGAATATATATTTATATATAATTCTAGCATTAAATTTATCATTATTTGTAATAGCATGGTCAAAGTAACATAATACTTTAATTATATTACATATGTATTATTGACATTATATAAATATTATTTGTATAAGAAGGTAATATATGAATAAGATGGAAAAATGTAGAGTTAGGTGGCAAAAGAGCTGCTTGACAGATTAGTGTCAACCAGAGGTGGTAGAGTGATAGAGTACAGGATTATCCAGAGCCATCTAATTGGCGCTAATTAGAAGACCAAGTCCCACCCACTCAGAGCTATTACAACAGAATCGGTGGGAGTAGAGCCCAGAAATCATCATTTCCAACAACTCTCCAGGCGATCCTCAAGCATACTCACAAGTCTGCATCTTTAGACCTGACTTCTGCCCTAAGTTCTGGACTTGTGGACCAGCAGCCTCTCAGCATCTCTACTTGCACATCTCACAAAACTCCTCAATCTAACTTGACCACAACAGGAGTCTTTATCCTCTCAGTGAGATTCTTTATGTCTTCCTTGAGGAAGTGGTACCACCATCCAGTTAAAAGCCAGGAGTTACTTCCTTTCCCCCTAAATCCTACATTGCTTTTACCTCTGCAGGATATCACGATTCTGCCACTTCTAACCATGGCCAGAGCCACCAGCTGTTGTCTAAGTCATCACCATCTTTTGTCTGAGGTACTGCAATTACCTCCATGACTCTCCCTGGCTTCACTTTCGTTTCTGGTTCCTTCTTCTTAGAGCCCAGTTTGACCTTTGATGCCATCAACAGTATTTTACTGCAGGGATAATTGATCCCCACTTTTTTGTCTTGGCCTACAAGACCACCTCCATCTGTCCTCCATTTCAGCTTCTACCTTTCATCATTTCACTCTGGAGTCTTCCCTCAAGGACACTGAAACTCAGCTTTGTCCCTTGAGTACATGTTTCTCCTGTTTCAGTCAACTTCTCTAAGATCCTCTCAGCCTAAGTTCACCCATTTATCAAATACTGAAACAATTTCTCTACATACTCACTAACACTTTTTATTTTCTCTTTATTTCTTTTAAATAGCCATCCTGAAGAATGTGAATACATATAGTTTTAAAGACTTAGTTGGTATGGGAAAAATTAGTTCCCGTAAGACCTCTGTGAATTCGTACAACTTTATCAGGAAGGATTGAGTGGTCCAGGTGTAGGAGCAGAAACCCTCTCTCAGTTTGTGTGACCGTGGGCTGGATTGGTGGATAACTTGGAGTCATTAAAAAGCAATTGTTTTGGAAAAGACTAAAATAAAATTTTTCCCTTAGCAACTGCTAGATAGAAGATTTACCCATCCTGCAACAGTGGAAACACATTACTGTCCCATTTACAAATTCTTTGTTTCTAGTGATATACGTGAATTTATGGCTAAGTTTATCTCAAGGACCATAAAATAATATGTTGACTATATTGATGGATCATTCTCCTGTGAAAGCTCAGTTCTTTTCAATCAATTTTTCTTTTTCTGTCTCCAAGACCTTCTGTTTGAATAATCTTCTTGGTTGCTGTTAAGGAGAAATACTGGAACTGGGAAAAACATTGGTGGTTTTCCTAATGAGCAGGCCAGACCAAAGCTGATTTCTTCCAAAAAAAACTAAGGGCACTGTACCATTCTTCAGGGGCCACTACTCTTCCCAGTGTGTGACAGACCCTAGGTGGGTGATAGGATTGATAAACACCCCAAAGGGATGGTGAGCTACAGCTGGTAGATCATCCCAAGCAGAGAAGAGTCACCATGGCCTCTCTGTGGTGGTAAGTAGCATATGAACTATTGAGGTCTGTTCTGAAAGGGGTTGTTTCAGTGGGAATTTGCAAAATGAAATGTGCCCAAAGGGGTAAATGGAAAGGTAAAGGGCATAGAAGTCTAGACCAGTTGAAGGGAAAAATGGCATTTGGCTTAGAGAGGACAGAGCTGGGTCTCTCCAGGGAAGAAGAGGAAGGGAATGAGCTGTGAGACATGTCTTCAAACCTTTAGGGTACCATGAAGTACAAGAACATATATGCTCCAGAAAGCAGTATTGAAACAAATGACAATGATGCAGGAAAACATTTTGATTCTGTATGAGGAAGATTCTATTGGAGCTAAAAGCAAGAAGGCCAGCTGCTTTTAGAAATTTTCTGTTCATGGAACTCTTGAAGATGAGACTAACTAACAAGCAGACAGGAAAGCGTTATTGGGCTTGACATTCCCCAGATCAGAAGAATCTGTAACACTTATATTAATCAGCTTTCCAATACTATGACAAAATACTTGAGATAATCAACTTAAAACAAGGCAAGGTTTGTTTTGGCAGACATTTTTGGAGACTTCAGGCCATGACTGACTGGCCCTACTTTTTTGAGGCTGTGGCAAGGCAGCACATCATGGTGGGAGCACATAGCAGAGGAGGCTGCTTACCTCATGGTGACTGGAAAGCAAAGAGAGAGAGAAAGATGCCGAGCCCCAATATTCCTTTGAATGACCTCAAATAACCAGAGTTCCAACTAAGCCCTGCTTCTTAATGTTTCCACCACCTTCCAATACTGCTGTGTACTGGGGATCAAAATTTTAGCACATGGACCTTTGAGGGACCTTTACCCAGGCCTTAGTAACAATCATAACCTACTGAACATTTAGGTGGAAATGATTAAACAGCAGAATCCTTAACCTCCCCTGCTGAGGAGCCAGGTGCATTCAGTCGTGTTGCACAGAGCTTCCTAGTACTCTGATTTTGCATCATGAAGGGATTCTATTGTTATCTTTTATTGCAAGCAACACATATCCTTCTCACAAAAGGGACCAAGGCATACAGTTTATTGACAAAGGAGACAAAGGTGGTTAAGGCAGAAATTACTGAGTGCAAGGAAGACCCAGATAAAGAAAATTTAGCCTCAGCCCCAATAGCAGAGCAGGCAAGCCTGATTGTTCCTTCCATGGAATCATCCGAGAGGGTCTGAGGTCCTAAAGATGGTGCTCCACCAGAGTACACAGGTTTAGGTGGAGACTTAGCAACAGGGCCCTCTCTGAAGCAAGACATGCACTTCCCCTTGCAGAGGGTGAGGGATGAGAATCTTGCCAGCTGCAGAAGATGCAGTAAAAACACAGTTTCTTCCCTCTGTTTGGGGACAACTATACACTGCAAAGTCTCTTCATACTTGAGGTAGAAACATTCACATCAGAACTTGCATTAAATAAAAGTACATAGGTTAGATTTAAAATCTATGGAGAGGGTCATACTTATTGGAATTTCAGACAGTAGTTTTAATTTTCCTATAAAACAGAGTCTGAATTCAGTTTAATAATCCTTCTTTTCAGTCCTCCTCAACTGTGGGATCAATTAGGCCCCAATCCGACTGGGGGATGACTCCTCTCCCTAACATTTGCTCTTCGTACTGGGCAAGGGTTTCCCTAAAACGTGTATTTTGTTAGAGGGTGACTCTGCACTGGCAGTGGGACTGACCAGTTAATTTCCTGTGGGTCTGCTTAGGTGAGATGCAACAGTTTGGTTTTTCTCACCCCTTCCTTCAGGCCAAAACTCACAAATGAAGCTGTGGAGCAAGACACGACACGTCAATGACTCCCTGTTCACTGGTATATGGGAAAACAAAAACAAAACCCTTGTTGTTATGAACTCTTACTGGATATTTTGTCACTGCTGAGTATTAATTACTGTCAGATAATAGTTTGGGTGATTAATTGACCTTTCTTAGCAAAAACAATAAAGACCACTTAATACAGCAGAAAGCAAAGAGCGTGTTTTGTTGCACTATTTCTGTCATGGAGTGATTCTCCACGCTGCCCCCCAACCTTGGCTATACCTGCTTTGTAACTAATACTACAAATACTTCTTTCCCTTTGTCATGAGGCCTCACCAGAGGGCTTCAAATCTGTTAGAAAATACTATTTTTGGCATCACTTTTCCAGTTACTTGTACTATGGCTTGGGCATGGTGGACTTTATGTCAGAGCTGGAGCCTATTTTCCTGGTGCTGCTAGTGTCTATACCTGCAATTGTGGGGCATTTTCTTTATGAGAAAGACTGTAAGAGATTGAAAGATGAGCTGTGTTCATCTGTTCCTTTAGGAACTCACTGTGTGCTGAGGAAGATACACAAATGCAGGGTTTATTCTGGTTGGCCAGGGTCATTTTCCAGACAGCTGCACTGTGCCATGGCTTCCCCTAAAGCAGGTAACTTCTGCCCCACCCCCCTGAGCTCCCGGCTCTTCACTCCGGCTTTCTCCTGGCTGTCCATAGGCACCACCTGTGGAGCACGTGTAACAGAACTCACTGTAATCCCGCCACACCAGCTCCTTCTCTCGATTCCAGCATACGGCAGCCTCCTGTCACCTAAAGCTACTGGGTCATCTGAGGTCAATTTTACTCTTCAACAACCCCTCTCTTCTCTTCTTCACCCCCTTATCTCACACCTCATCACCAGTTAGTCCTCACCTGGACATCTGGACCCACCTCCTAACAGACTCCTTAGTCTCTGACTTTTTTAGTCAATTTTCCACCTTGCCCTCAGAGCCATCTCTCTAAATAGAAAATCTGATTCTTCTACTCTGTGGCTCTTTATTACCCTTCAGTGATTGTAGATGAAGCTAAAATTCCTTACTGAGGCATGTGGAAATCACCAGTCCTGTGGAAATTTCTTTGTTCTGTGTTTGGCCTCTGCCTGTTCCTCTCTATCCCCAGTTTTCTAGCCTCTCTCACTTCCTACTGCTCTTTCCCAACCCCACTCACCTGCTGGATACCTTTCTTGTTTAAGATTCATGTATTTGTGGCCTCCCCAGTGAGCATTTTCAGGGTGTCTGAGTAGATTTGGCCTCTTGTGTGCCCCTGCATCACCCTGGACTTACTTCCCGTACGACACCTAACATCACATGAATTTCATTTGTCCAAGTCGGTCCTCATTGTAAACTCCATTGTGGCAAGGTTTTACTTGTAGGTTCATGTCTGTCACTTAACATAGTGTCTGCCCCTAATGAGTTGAGTTAATTACTATAGATGTATCAATTAATAACATTGCGTAAGAACCGTCTTTAGATAATTCTTTTTTTCATTAGTACATATTTGCAATACATAATGATTACATTCCTCGTGGGGAGTTGGTACATGTACATAACATATCTCAGTCCTTTCTTCGTCCCATTTCCCTCTCCTTCCTTCTTTCCCCCCATCTCTCGATCCCCTTACCATTAGAGAAGGGTCTATCTCCCTACTTCCCAGTATCTTTTCTTGTTCTATTTTTTGTTCTGATTTTTGTTTATATTTTGGGTTTCTCAAATAAGAGAAACCATGTAATATGGTTTCTGATTTATTTCACTTGACATTATGGTCTCAAGGTGCATTCATTTTCCTACAAATAGTAAATTTTTTTTTTCTTATCCTCTTTCTTTTTGTCTTCCCTTGTCTTGCTTCAGAATCTAGGCATTTTATGCTTTTGTTTGTTTCTCTACGTCCTGATGACATTTGTGATAATAGCTGACAACGGAAGAAAAAAACTCAACTATGAAAATGGATATGAAGGAGTTAGCACGTTTTATTTTAAAAGATACTCATGGATGTAGTGTCTTGCTATAAAGATATTATAGAGTGAATGTTTATATTCTCCCAAATTCATATGCTGATACCCTAACCCCAATCTGATGGTATATGGAGATGGGGCCTCTGGGTCAGATGAGGTCCTGAGGGTGGGACACCCAGGATGGGACTACTAGTTTTCCAAAAGAGACAGAGTCACATGTACCTTCTCCATATATGCATGAGAGGTCATGTGCACACACAGAAAACAGCCACCTAAAGCCAAGACAAGAGGCCCCAGAATGAAATCTGTTTTGCTGACACCTTGATCTTGGATTTCTCAGCCTCCAGAACTGTGAAAGAAAAATCTTTGTTGTTTAATTAAGCCACCCAGGCTATGGTACTGTAGTTTGTTACGGCAGTTGTAACAGACTATAACAAAAGTGAGTATTTTAATGATAGAATTCCACGTATTAGGATAGACTGGCAGGGAACTGTATTTTGCAATAGCTCATCACTCTGTTCTCTTGCTCAAATTACACCATGTAAACAATGACCTTGGATTACTTCAAAGATCCAGTGTTATCTGATATGGTATCTAGGAGAACGACTAAATCTGGCCCAATGAAAACTATTAAATTCATTCTCATCATTCTAGATACATTTCTAAGAGGGATTTTTTTGCCCCTTAGTAATTCCAGATGTTCTCTAGGATACGCTGTTCTGCTCTTCCTGCTTCTTTGTTAGCTGCAGCAATGACAGCAGCTTTGTTTGTCCTCTACACTGACTGCCCCTCCCTTCTCCTGCCAACGAGATGCATGGTAACAGGTGATGGAAGAGAGAAGGGCAGGGGCGGTGATCTGAGATGTTGTTTCGTGCGCCAGTGTGAGCCCAATGCCATTCCAGAGCCAGCCAGCGGCCACAGGGGATCAGCCAGCTTCCCGGGGATGACAGTGAAGAAACATTCATTGCCAAGTAAACGATTACATTCTCAACTTCTACTTTGAAAGGGCAGATGCTGCATGTGATTTTAATGACAGAATCCCAATGACATCCATTCTTGTTATCATCTTATTTGATCTTTATTCTTGAAAAAGAATTCCCCTCCGTGGTACACTTGTTGGGTTGGAGTGTGTCCCATGTTTTCAGTATTGCTAGGTAATGAGTACACAAATAATGAGAAGGCAGGTCATACAAACATGTATACTGACTTGTTTACAATCTGCTTAATCTTTAAGCCAAAATCATCATGGCAAGTAATTTATTTTCATATCTACTTCTTTTAAACCAATCCTTTATCACACTATTGTAAAGGACCATTAAAAATATTTCCCGAACACTTTGTAGATCTATACTTTTGTAAAATACAATGCAATGAGTTATTAGAATAATGAAAGAGACACGAAATACAAACACCCATTTTTTAGACTCATATTACCAAATTGTAACACTATTTTAACATTTGCTGTCTATTTCTGTTCTTACCTGACACTGACCTGTACCATGTGGGTGAACAACTTTTCTCTGAGTAGCGTAGACCAATTCTTGAGCAAGCCTGTAAGCACGCCTCTGGAGCCATTCTTTTAGAATCACCTGGGAATCTCTAGTCCATCAGAACATAGGAACATTCCTCGGAGTTCATAATCTTGGATCCCTCTTCCAGTGGGAGGGCAGCGTGCCCGGATATTGCACCAGGTGAGGTGAATTTGTGTGTGTTTCATTCGTGCCAGGTACTGATTTAACCTGAAAGGCAGGTTCCCAGCATCTGTGAGCAAATTAACCCCTAGGAAAATGTGGCAGAGGTGGTATAATGTCAGGTGTCCTTTTCTCCAGAGAAGCTCTTCTGTGTTTTTAAGGGTTTTCAGGATTAGAAACGAAACACATGGGAATGGTAAGGACAGGTAGAGATAGTAGCTAAAGATTATGCAGATTGATTGAGAGTGAGGCCTCATGGGAATGGGACAAAGGTCACGAGTAGCTGAGAAATAGGGATTTCAGAAAGAGCGTGGGCAGAGATGAGAGAGGCCGTGAAAGGAACAAAGGAACATTTTCCCGAGGGTTAGTTTTCTTAAGAATTTTAAAGCCACTTTTTAATAGTTCACCTCAGTGTATAATGACACAGAATCCAAGAACCATGTCCTCCTCCACTGGCCCAGGAAAATCCCAGGGCCTAGCATGTCAGAAACCATCTCCTGATTCTACAAAACATAAATGTGACCCCTTTAAAGCAAAACCAAAAAAGTTATTTATACTATTCATGGTATTCTTGACTAACATCCTTTAGTGGATAAACTACACATCGATATCCTTGCTTTCAATTTACTTGGCACATTTTATTTTTGAGAATTCCAAATATTTTCACCTATTTCATTTTATTCTCACATAATTGTTGAGATATTATTTATTTACCTGTTCAGCCAATAATTCTTTACAGAGACTTTCTGTGTAGTGGTTAGAATTCTGCAAATAGTGGATGGGAACTATAACCATTTCTTCTAGATTTGTGAAAATAAGCTTCAAGAAAGAAAATATACTTGGTGATATATATATGTATATATATATATATACATATATACACATATATATACATATATATACATATATATATATATGGCTTAGAAAAACCTTTTTTAAAAAAAGAAAAACCTTATAATCCTTGATATAGGTCTAAACTAAAAACAATGAGATAATCTATGCTCTTTCTTTGTGTTTAAAGTGTTTGCTAGCTACATCATAAGGGAGCTCTCACAAGTTAACCATCAGGGAAAGATTTCGAATGTTCCCGAAGCAGTTTGCCAAATATGTATATGTGATTGCTTTCATTTGAATGCAGGTTCCAGTACACAAAGCCTGTCAGAATTAGAGAACTGGCTGAAATTTATCTTCCTATTTGAGAATTCATATTCCATGTGTTAACCTGCCCTAATTCAGTGCTTTTCAGCTGAGTTCTATGAGACCCTCACCCTCCATGAAGTCCTGTGAGCTCACATTGGGGAGGGCAGTCTGTTTTATTCAGTCTACCTGAATAAGGTCATTTCATTTACATTTATTTACATTTATAGCCATAGAGCGAACATTCTTATCTTTTGGCTTTCCAAGTCCAAAACCATTCCTGAGTTTGAAGAAACTCTACTTTAGGAGGCAGATGGGAAGCAGAATCTTCCTCCTACCGAGATGCTGAAAAGCCTGAAGACTGTTTCTCTAAGCCTTGCCAGGGTCTGCATTTGGAGATAGATCTGCAAGCAGGTAGGAGTGGTGGAGAAATCATGGCAGGCGGGTGCTGGCAATTGCTATGACAGGCGAGGTGTGCACGGATCATGACAGGGGTGATCTCTCCGAGCTGGTTCTGTGTGTCAAGGGGCCCCTGCTCCCAGGGCACAGACTAGTACCAATCTGAGGTCTATTAAGAACTAGGCTGTGGGCAAGTGAGTGAAGCTTCTTCTGTATTTACAGCCGCTGCCTATTGCTTGCATTCCCATCCACGCTCCCTCCTGTTGGATCAGTGGCGGCATTAGATTCTCATAGGAGGGCAACTTCTACTGCAAACTGCACATGAGGGACCCAGGTTGTGTACTCCTTTTAAGAATCTAATCCCAAAACCATATCCCATCCTACCCTGGTCTGTGGGAAAAATTGTCTTCTGTGAAACAAGTACCTGATGCCAAAAGAGTTGAGGATGCTGCTTGGTGTGATTTTGTTTCTGACCTTGGCTGTTACTCAGCCTGCATCTTTCCTTCTTGTTTCCAGAGTGTGGATTTCCAATTTTTCCAGCAGTGCTGTGAGCTCCTCCTTATACTATATATCTTTTTGTTTAATCTAGAGTTGGACTCTGGAGCTTGCAATTAAGAAACCTCATGGATACACTTTTAGATGTTGAAATTAGGGGAACTTGATCATTGGTATAATGTGTATTTTTCTCATTCTGAGTTCACAAATGGTGTACTTGGTTTTAGGACATTTTATGGAACATATGTGGCAAATCCTAGGGATTAGTCCTGGCTGTAGTGAGGTAGAGTTAGATGAGTCCTGCCCAGTGTGAAACAGAACAGGCAACCTATTATTGTGGGATGCTCACAGCTCATACCTGGGCCCACCACAACATGCTGCTCTCTGGGGCCTCCCATAGTTCACACAATGCCTGAGAATGAGAAACAGGCTTCTCTCCTTCTAGATGGGTGTAGCCCTGTGCCAGGATCATACCTGGCAAGTGAATTTGGTGCTAGATTTTTGTTCTACTTTGCCCTCTCCATTGGGACCCTGTACAGTTATCTTAGGAAGGTGAGGTAACTTCTGTTTGTGGTTGCCTTGAAAAAAGATAGGTGGAGACTGCTAAAACCAAGGAGTCAGAAAGTGAAGACTCATGCCCCAGGACCTTAACAGGAAGTACCTGTCTTGAACAGTAAATAATCTCCCAAAAGGTAAAGCCTGAACTCCATATCCTGGAATATAAAGTCTTTGCAATTGAGACAAACCCCCTTGTTTTGGTCTCACTTATAAAATGGCTTTCTTTCCGAGCTGTCCTATCATTCTACCCATTCTTCCAGTCAGTATTTCCTAAGTCCTACTGGGAGCTGGCACCATGTAAGAAGCCACAGTCCAAAAGGTTGACTGCTGGTTCTAGCTACAAGACTTGCCTCTCACTGCTGTTCTACTTCCCTTGAGTAAACTCACCCCTTTCCTCTCGAATTCTCTTCAGAGATCCATCTTTCCCATGTAACTCCATAGTCACCTTATCTTACTATACACAATTCTCTTTGCAGACATGAATCCAGTTATTGTTGGTGAAATTTATTTGGAAATAATGGCAGATCAACTATTTTATGTTGAATTGTTCTCTAAGTGTTATCAAAGTGTTTGTTCTTTGGCTTTCCCCCTTTTTATATATTTTATGTTCCTTTCCTCTCTCTCCAGCTGGACATAAAACATGATACTGTGTTTTCTAGTATCTTAATACCTTTTATAAATGCTCTGATGGTTAAACTCATCAATTTGATTGGCTTGGGAGCTGCTGAAGGGGATAATAAAGCCCATTTTGGGGTGTGTTTGGGTGGGTCATGAAGGTATGACCTCTGGTACTATATGTGGTCCTTGGCCTTTCCTCTCTGGTGTGGTTTCCCTGCTCTGTTTCCTCACCACCATGAACCAAGCAGCTTCATTACACCATGCCTTTCAGCCATGATGTTCCAGCCTTGGAATTGGTTGATAGTGGATTGAATCCTCTGAAACTGTGAGCCAAATGAACCTTTCCTCTTTTAACTTACGGGTATTGGGTAATTTGTCTCAGTAATGGAGAGGGTGACTAATACAGATTCTTTCAAAATAAACATGTGATATTTGCTGTTTACTATTGAAGTCTTAACTGATAATATTATAAAGAAGGGACAACTTTCCCCTTGTCATAGTGGCAGATACATAGATTTGGAATTGAGACACTTCATTAGTTAAGCAGAGACTGCTTGGGCAGTGTCTTCTAAGGAAGAGGACAATTTCATTAGTTGGTCATAAAGGTAATTTCAAATTTAAATGCACCTACAGAAACAAGGATTAAGTAAAAGGGGGAGCCCAGCAGTTAGGGCCTACAGTATTCCCAGAAAGTAAAACCTAATCAAGTTCACTCCATAGTTCCTTTTAGAAATAGCAGTTCTTAATTGCGAGAAATGTATAAATTGACTTCCAGAGAGACTTTAGTGTCCAGGAATAGCCTAAATATTGAATAGAAAGAAGGAAAGAAAGCACACTATACTCCTTTTTTCCTGTACATGCAAACTGCCCAATTATCTGACATCTTTACAATTTCATTAGAAGTCACCAATGATAACTGATTTCCTAATTCTGGGCACTTAGTGGAGGCAGATTATTGTGGAAGAGTAAAGTAAACAGCATTAGTAATAAAGCCAAGCATCAATTTTTCATTTCCAGACTGATCACTAAACTTTTAGCCGAAACTGCATGTGATACGTTGTAGGTGTCCTTATATATCAATAAAATTGATTTAAACAAGTTGACTCAAACTCACAATTAGAGTAAAATTGGCAGCACTAATATGTGTTAATGATGGGGGGGCCACCTAATTTTGAAAAATAGTAATGATTAGAATGCAGTCTTTAAGCCTCTGCTGGACTTGTTAGTGAATGTAACCTCAATTCTGACTGCAGCTAAAGTAGCACAAGCTTGGTAAAAAGAGCTCTCGCCTACATTTCATTGGCCAAAGCAAGTCATGTGGCTGCTCCATAGGCTGGTGATGGTGCTTAGACTGCTCCTGTACAGGAATCACAAGTCACACACATGACACAAGTCACATGGCCATGCCTAACGTTTGTAGGCCAAGGGCAGATCATCTGCTTACAGAGAGAGGCAGAACGGATTTTGAATATTATAAAATCTACCATAAGTTATGATTCCCTTTTTCCAACCAACCTTCAAAAGCTGTTCAAAAGAAGAATTTCTTCAAGGCTTAGAATCCTCTGTTCCTTTCATTGTTCCTCTAGGGCACAGTTGTGAGTTCCTTTCCATTCTCTGAGCGATTTTCACTTGATTTGCTGGACTGTGACACTTCATAATCCCAGGTCTGTGTCTCCACCAAATCCCCAAGGCCTAGCACAGTACCAAGTACCTGAAAGGCACTGAATACATACGTATAGAATGTATAAAATGTTCCCTTTAGCTTATACCTGATCGGTGTAAATTGTAGTGGAGCCATTAACACCTTTATTTTAGATGTCATGTATCTTTTAATATAGCTTAAACTCTTACCTGTGGTTATGTGTCACCATCAACTCATTATGACTCTATTGGAAAATTTTCTGTGGTGGTTCTTTTTAAACTTTGCCTCACTCATGTTTTACAGATTGAGCATCCCAAATCCAAAAAAAAAAAAAATCTGAAATCCAAAATGCTCCAAAAGTCTAGAACTATTCTAGTTCTAGAGTGCTGTCATTATGCAACAAGTGTAAAGTTTCACACCCAGGACTCATATGATGTGTACTCAAAATATAGGAGCACTAAAAATATTGTAACCTTCAGACTATGTGTGTAAGACAAATAAAATTTGTATTTAGATTTGGAACCAATCCCTAAGATATCTCATTATACGGTGGTACAGAATTCACGTCTCGATTCTGGTTGTTATGGAATTGCAAGCATAGTATGTACATATGCAAATATTCCAAAACCTGAAAAAAGTTGAAATCTGAAGTATTCTGGTCCCAAGCATGCTAGATAAGGGATATCCAATTTGTCCTGTAACATTGTTTACATTTTTTTTTTTTTTACATTTTTGCAGACCTTGACATTTACTTCCTTACAGTAACATCCTATTTATCCCATTCAGGCTGTTATTCTAGCTTGTCAGGATTTTCTATAATCCAATTTAGTTTCCAAATATATTTAGGGTCCTTCTCATATATTTGTATGCAAGTAGCATGAATTTGTTCATGCCAGTGACAAAGATGGAGCAGAAATATCTTCCAAGAAATGCTTCTGGCATACATCTGAAATGACCTTCCAGCATGCCATTAACTTTACTGGAAACCTCATATTCACGAAGTTGTCCAGGCAGGCATACTGCTTGCCTGGGGTCTGCAGGGGCCTCACTCCAGGCTCCTGCACTTAGTAGCTGTATTAATGTTACTCAATACATCTTTGAACCTGCTTTTCTCTGTAGAAGGATGGGCTTGGAGAGTAAGTTGGGATTTCTTACATAATGTATGTAAAATGCATGGCTTCATTTCTGGTACCTGGCAGATGCTAGAAATATGTTATCTTCCTTTTCTGCTATGTCAAGTGTCCTCTTTGCAGCCCAGCTTGGATCTTTCTTCTCTGGATTCGGAATTAGAAGACAAATGTTCTAAATCTTTTGATTCAAGTACAGTCCCCACACCCACTCTTGATGTTGGAGTATAAGTGTAACTCCTACTCCCTGAAGTGTTCATTCTCAGGTAGCCAGAAACTTAGAAAAATTTCTAAATTCACAGATAGAAGAGCACATGTATTATACACACATACCAACTCCCCACAATGGATGCAATCATTATGTACTCCAGACAGGTACTAATAAAAATAAAAACCAGAAGCACATGTACAAGTATAACCCCAGAAATGTCTTTGGAAACTGTCCTGAATATTGACATAAGAAACCAACATAAGCAAACTCACTCTAAGGAAGCTCTTGGACTACGCATGGTTTTGCTCCATTTTGTTTTCTTAGCAGATTCTACCAAATTGTGTTTTGCTCAGGCATGTCCAGATCAGTTTGAGCTGGGTAACCGAGGGAAACACAAAAGGAATTTGTCTTTGAAAACCCACAATGTGGAAAATCCACTTGTAGCTAATAAAAAGGAGCTTAGATGAGAATAGAGAGGGCTCCAGGGAATTTCAGGACGTTTCCTTCTCTCTTAATCTTAAATGTCAAGTTTATATTAACTTCCACTTCTGCCACATTTTCACAAATGAAATTCCTACATACATGTTCAGAATTCAACTAAAGTGTTGAATTTATCGTCTAACTCCGCCTCTTCACTTTAGCTGGGCGTGGAAACGTACCCAGGTTTTAGTGCATTAAGGACATTTGTGCTTTGCTTTATGCACTACTTTGTGCTGCGTTACTCAGTCATCAGCTTAGTTAAGGTCTTTGTTCTAATTGGGCACAGCTTGGTCCAAGGATTCAGACCCACCTGGAGACACAGTGATAAAGGCTATTTAAATGGCTTTGGTAGTGATGGTTGCACAAATAACCACAATAAAAATATATACTGAAAAAATAAAAAAATAAGTGCAATAGGTGCTCCTCTATTGAATTGTGAACCAAGAAAGAAAAGAACAACTATATAGGACATTATAAAAAAGGTGAATAAAACTTGAATATGAGCTGCGAATTGAGTATAAAAATCCTGTTTTGGGTTTTGAAATATTTGTGTATAGATAAGGAAATATCTTGGGGATGGGACCCAAGTCTAAACATAAAATTTTGACAGTGGTAATAAATCAATATTAAATTTTGTGATTTTGATAATTGTAGAAAGATAAATGTAAAAATGCTGTAGCAGAAGGCCCCAGTGTCCAGGCTGGGACGAAGGCCGAAGCACTCCTCGCTGGAAGGACCAGTGTGGGGGGAAGAGGGGAGGGCCGTGGTGGGCTGAGGGCTGAGCTCCCGGGGAGCCTAGAGATGAGGGCAGGAGGGGAGCACGGGGGATGTCCTCTGGGGTTTGGGCTGAGGGCCCAGAGAGGGCGGGACAGGTGAGCTTGTGAGGTGCACCCCAGTCGGCGTTCCTATGCACAGCTACTCATCCCCACGTGCCGCCATATTCTTAGTGCCTCCTATTGGATTCAGAAGTTTTCTTTTATATATTTTGTAATAACCGTCCACATTAATGGTAAATTATTTTGTGGGTATTATCATCCCCCCTGTGGGTAAGAGTAGGAAGAGCCATACATGACTTCAAAATACTTCAGGCTAGACGTGCTCAAAAACTATTAGTTTATCATATGAGAGTTGAACTTCATCAATTTGAACTCCAGTAACTCAAAATTTATGAAAGCAAAGGAAGAGGCTTTTTGGTTTATCTTATATTTAAAGAAAGAAAAAGGCTCTATGGGACAGGTAAGTAATAGAAGTGGGTTTGCTTATTAACCGTGTAAGGAAGGTGCACTTTCCCAGTATTTTAGAAGCAAAAATTTATTCACAAATTTATTAGTACACTAATTAAAAATTATTGTCTAGCCATCAGAATAAGTCTACGAGCATTGCTGCTTCTAATAAGTTATAGCCTCTGTCTTTTATTGGGTATAGTAGGTTTTATTTTATAGCATATTTTTCCTTAAATATTTAGTAATTCAGACGAAGCTATCCCTTATTGATCCAAATCATTAAATATTTTATTTTACACTAATGTGTCAGTGAAGTGCCTTATAAACAGACTGGAGTGATACTTCGGTTGTCGAACGTAATTTGTTCCATATTCCTGTTCAGACACTGAAAAGTTTGAGAACTGAACCTATTTTTCCCATAAGAAATAATTGAAAACCAAATAATTGGTTCAGAGGCCCAAAAATTACACTTACAAATTCATTTGTCCAGGACTTTGACACATTTCATAATGATTTCTTTCTAAAACTCTATTGCGGTTCTCACAGTTTTCCTCCTTAGCTTTACTGCTGGTACCACCAACTTTCTTTGGCGTTATGGTTATGATATTTTATGCAAATAAATGGCAAAAAAAAAAGCACAATGATGAATGTTTTAAGGCATAACACAAGCACTGTATGTTGTCTGGGCAAGAGGGGTGTTTAGACCCAAGTGTCATCCCTTTGTGTCCACCAGGAGACACAACACCTGACTCACTCTCACCTATACAGGTTTTTAAAGTTGTATTTTCAGTCTACTATTGAGCAAAGTTACGAACATTGACAGATTTTTTTTTTCTTCAAACTTTGCTGTTGGAGTAGTGGAAAGTTTGATCCTGGAGCCGTTTGGCAACCAAGGTATCACTGTATTTTCAAAGATTTCTGGGATGTGTCATTTTCTGTTCAATGGAATAAATTCGTTTGGTACAGACATTATTCCAAAGAATTTCAGAGACTGTATTAAGGACAAAGCAGCAAAAGCAAGAAAAATAAAAGAGGATGAGAGTAACCCATATTGAGGTGATGAAATAAACCTACTCAAGAGAAGGTAAAAAACCATATATGGTGCTTCTTTTGGTAATTTAAGAATGTACCAATGAAAAGAAAAGAAACCACCAGGCAAGAATGAGAAGAACAGCATCTCTAATAGTACCGTCAGTTGAAGGGAATTTTAGGGGAAAGTATTTAGTCAAATACCTGGCTGTTCACTCAGATATCGCGTTGCAGGCTCCCTTTTTAGCCTGGATCAGTGTTGGGATGACGAGAGATCGAGAGGATCATATAAAGCTGTGTTAGGGCAGACCTCATTGCAGAAGAGATGTGTTCCTGTTGCCTACCTCCTCTTCTGGAGGCCAGAAGAGGAAAAATGACTTTGTACCAAATGCACAAGTTGATGCAAAGTGTTGGGTAGGCTGACACGTCAAAGCCTGCTCTTCCTTACTGAGTGAATAGTGAGTTATGTGTGATAAAATCAAGACCAGATGGCTCTGGAACTAGTGCCTCCATTCCTTGGAGAGAGAGAGAGACAGAGTGTGTGTGTGAGAGAGAGAGAATATACATGAATAAATATAGGTATGACCCACAACTTCATTTTATATAACATTCCAAACATATGCAAACAGAATAGTAAGATGAAATCCCATGTACCAAACACTTGAATTCAATATTTATGTTATTCTTCCATTCTTGCTTCATATATCTCTACACTCATTCCTTCTCATGCATGAGTCAACAATTTTTAATTTTTTTTGAAATAAAGTTCACATACATCAAAAAATCTTCACTGCATATTTTGACAAATGGACATACCCATGTACCCCACATTGCTATTTCATTTTAATCCTGGATTTCTATAAGAGTCTAGAGAAAGACTTAACCACATGAATCTCATTTTTGTCATGTCAGAATGGCCAGCCAGTGCCAATGGCTTAGGGTGCACCATCTTCTGGCAGTGGTTCTGTTGGAGGAAAGGCTCGGCCCCCTTCTCATGGCACTACTGGAGCTGGTGGAGCTTTTAGGGGATGGAGCCTAGTGGAGGTTCTAAGGTCACCGGGGACATGGCCCACAAAGGGGATTGTGGGACCATGGCATCTTCCTGTTTCACTTCTGCTTCCTGGAAGTTTGTTCTGCCATGTGCTCTCTGCCATTTCCTTCCAGTGTACCGCCAGAGGCCCTAAGCAATCGATCCACCAAATCTTGGACAGGAGGTCTCAAAGCTTTAAGATAAAAATAACCTTCTTCTCCTTATAAGTTAATTATTTCAGGTACTTTGTTATAGTGATAGAAAGCTGATTGAAACGATACCTGAGGAACAGAAAAGAAAGAAAATGTACAATGAAAATAAAGGATTTGGATTTGGAATGGCCTATGAAAGATGGGCAAGGAGAGAGAGAGAGAGACAGAGAGATTGATTTTATAACCTCATGAATTCCTTGAGAAAGAAGAGACTTCCTGCTTCCCAGCTTTTAGATAGATGTTCAAGAAAACTCAAAACAGTGCCTAAGGAATTAGCTTGACTGTCGGTGTTTAAAGAACTTCTCCCCATCCCAGTGAAATGGCCTACAGTGAGGCTTTGTTCATGCTTCACACAAGACTTTTCCTCCCTGCCTATCCTCATGACGGCTTCCTGCCTGATCATTACTGACATTCCCATTACTGATCATTCTTGAATTTCACAGCCACAGGCTCTTGGGAATATAGTTTGCCCGCACTCAGCAGGCCCTTCCCTTATGTTCCTCTGCAAAGTTTCCTCTGCCGTCAACTCCTCCATTTTTAGTTCGGTTTTCTAGCTTGCAAGATTCACTCCTGTTTTCTACACTGTGTTTGCCAAAGCAAACTCATAGAGGGAATGCAAGGGTATGCTGAATCATTTCCTGGTGAATTCCACCACCCTCAGCTTTTTCTCTGGATCCCACCTACATTTTCCAGGTGGTTTCCTCATCTCAGCTCCAAGACTATATTCTGGTGACTGGACTTCAGTGTGAGGTTCAGAACTATACTAGAACTCTATTCCAGATGCCTCTCAAGGGCGCATCTCTAGCTCTTCTCATCTCCTTTCCCATGTGGCTCCAGATCGGCAGTATGGACCGAAGCAGATTCAGTGATAGCTTTTGGCTGGATAGTGGAAAAAGGCAAGAACACGTGAACAAATAACTGTGAATTAGTGTAGGAGGTCTAAGGGCAGGAGACGAGACCACTCTTTTTTTTTTTTCTGCTGATATAGTTATTTTAGAGTATTTTGTTTTGTTTTTACAAAATGTATGGCTCCTATGTCTGTTGGTCTACCTAGAAGGAATATGGAATGGGAAAGCTTTAGTATATTGTCTATTATTTTGTATTCTATGCCCTGAATGTGAATCGTGTCAAGTTCAGGGACTTTATATTTTGTTTCCTTTAAGGTGGTGCCTTGTTTTATAGCTTAAGAGAAAATAAGCTTCAATATATTTTAGGGGTGAAGGAGCAATATTGATCAATGAGATGTTATTCATTCTTTTTTTATAACCTTATACATTTGGTTAAGAATATTAGATTTGTCCCATTGGATTGAATCCATCTAAGGAGTACTTGGAAGGTTACCTCAACCTGTAGTGTTGTATTTAGAACAGTACTGTTTTTTTTCAGTAAACTGTGACTTAGCAACTTAAAATTTAAAAATTTAAGAGAATATATAATGGACATTATATGGAATATTTAGACACAAGTATTTTTAGAAAAATGAGTTTCTTTATTTTCTTTGTATTTTTCTGTTACGTTCAAAGAGTTTCTAGGATTTAGTAAATCATAGTCCATGCTATCTATGTATTTTTGCCTTTTAAACTTTAGCTTTGTTTCTTCTTGCCCCATTCCACTTTTTGACTTTCTAGATAAGAAGGCCTAACATGTTTTCATCCATAACCCCACGGAAACTTCTCTAGCCCCTTGGCCATTTTAAAAAAGAAAAACATAAAACTTCTTGCATGTTTCTTTGTTCTATTATTCTTTGTCAGTCTCACTGAGCAACTCTGAGGTTTTATTTGTTCTTTTTCCCCTTTCCTGATTGTAATACTTCGAAAGTACAATCAGGTCTTTGCTGAATTTAAAATATCTTTTTTACTCCCCAAGTGATACTTAGTGTATTACAGTTTTTGCACTACTCCCGTGCTTCTCACTCTGTCTCTCTCTCTCTTTTCTTTCTCCACAAGGGTGCGCTTTCATGGTTCTTAAACGTCTTTAGTCTTCATGGTATCTCTTTGTCGACTTCAGGAAGCAAACCTTGCGACCTCTCCCCCTGACTGTGACTGGCTGGATGCCTGATGGTTTCACTCTGTAGAGAGAGATGGTACTGTAGCACTTTTGAATTGTGTAAGAAATCCGTGTCCACTTTTAAAAAATAATCAGTTTGCAAACCATAGGCCTTAAAGGTCTGCTTGTTTCTTCTTTCGTGCAGCTGGGGGCCACTGTTGGTTTAGTTTGGATCCATGGGAGCAAATGAGCCTTTGAGTGTAGAGCTGATCTACTTTCATACACTTCAAGTGCAAAAATGCCAAGGGAGAAAGCCTGGCATTGGTATAATTGCCATAGATGGCCGGGGCTCCAAATAGCCCAAGAATAGACTAATCCCCACACTGATTTCTACCTGGATTTCTTTTGTGCTTCATGGCCACTAATGCCGTTTTCATAATGTACAGTGACACTGGTTGCCTGTACCTCCTATGCTGAAGGGAATCTGTCCAGTAATGGTTAACCACAGGGTAAACTAAACATATCCCAGTGGTGTTAAATAAATTTTAGCAATAAAATCATTGCCTGACTTCAATAATAGCAAAACTATGGCTGCTGCACTTCTAGCTTAGCAATATCTAAAAAAATGCATGCAAAGCCATGATTAAAGTCTTGGAGGAGTTTCACTTAAATACATTCTGTAGATGTATTAATAAGAAGAACCCCTAAACCGGCCATGTAATAGTCAGACAAAGCTGCTTCCCTTCAGACAAAGATTCCCTGCTTTCCCTGGGACAGAATTTTTAGGAGAAAACTAGGAGGATCTTGACGTCACACTGGAAATGGAGTTCTTTGTCTTCAGAAGAAGAGAGCCTTGTGGTTCAGGGCACCCATCGAGCTAAGAATGTCACCTTCAAAGAATGGCTAAAATGTTATTTGGAGTATACACTATTAACTATTATTATTCTCAAATTATTTTGTTAGGAAATTTTATTTTTTCATAGAAGGAGGAAGAATGCTTTTCTACATTTTCTTTATCAATATCTACTTGTGTTATATTAAAATATAAATTAAAAAAAAATAACCGTGCAGCAAACTGCAGTCTCCCTCCTGGCCTAGATGATGACAACTCTTCTTAGAGACTTACCATTGTGGGAGTTTTGACTTCTGTTAAGACTTATATCTGGATACTCTTCCAAAGCTTCCTGTGCTAATAGGTGGGGATTTTGAAGTGGCTGGATTTTGAGTGTGTGATACTGGATTAAGGGTGTGTAGTAATTGGATCAGTCCACGGATTGATTTAATGTAGCCCTGGGTGTGACTGAATGGATTTACTGAAAACAGAAGACCCCACCCGTGTGTGGTGGCATCAATAGGATTTTAGCCTGAATGAGATAAAACAGGAAAGAAGGAAGGCTCACTGCCTCCTGCCTGCCCTGCCATGAACTGTTTCCCCTCGGCCATGCTACCCTGCCTTGGAACCAGCTGACTATGGACTGAAATCTCTGCAAACCGTGAGCTAAAATGAACCTTTCCTCCTTTAAATTGTGGGTGGCGGGTATTGTGTCCCAGCAACGAAAAAGTAACTAAGACAACTTCTGCCCAATCCTGGAGAAAAGAGAAATACTGGGCTCAAAAATCTACCCCTTTAATGGAAACAAGATGTGTTTTACTTAGCACCAAGTACACTATTTTTTTCTATGAATAAAGAAGCTGGAAGACACTGTGGAAAGAGTGCTGTTCCATTTTTCTTTTTATCTACATATTATACCCCAGAGAAATTGTTTGAGAACAATTCATCCCTAAACTCTTCACCCTCAAATGCTGCCAACTACACGGTCAAGTTTAGCTTAGTTTATCAGCTCCAAAAGTGCAGTTCAGGCATGTCAAAGGCCCGAGAACCACTCTCAGTCATTGTGCTCAAGCTCTACCTTTGAATATGGTAGATCCTGAAAATCTGGGCAGGCGTCAGGCTCCTCCAAGCGTGGTCCCTTCCTTTCATTCTGCCCAATCTCCCATTAGGAGCGCAGGGCCCAGCATGGAACTGGTTTACAGTAAGTGAGGCGGTTGTTTACTTTCATTCATGTTTCATTAACTTCTCTGAGCCATGTTCAGCATCTTTTACTACACTTTGTGTCATTCGTTACTACCTCCTGGGGTATAAACTTGATACAGACTTTGATTATGTTTATGGGGCCTGAGCTTCTCAGGACTGTACTATTCAAAACTTGCTGGCTTTCTTCCAGAAGTTTGCTTTATTGCCTTCACAATCATATGAAACAAGCTCCCAGAAAACCACATCCTTCCTATCAAACAACTGTGTCAGGGCTTTGTTAGGGTTTGCTTTTCTGCTATGGAAGATACCAGCGGAGGGTGGATCTTCTCAGGTAGGGGGTCCAAACGAAATCCCCTGTGATGGACGGAGGCCCACGTAGAGTCACTCAGGTCAGACCCGATATATGATCAGGTGAAAATTCAGCTCCAGAAACTTGGAGAAGACCGCAGCTCCGGAAACCATTTTTAAAGAAAATTAAACTTTCTAAATAGTTTAAACACATGTTTCTAATACTTATTAAATGTCTTTTCTTTCTGGAAAAGACATGCTTCAAGAAAATGAAGAGTAAAATAAAAACTTGGCAAGACAGTCTTTTCTACAAATGCTCCTGGGTAAAAGCAAATGAAAATTGTGCTTAGTACCAAGCTGAGCTCTGTTCTACACCTGCATTTTGGTTTTCTTTTTTTTTTTTCTCTTTATTGTGTATGTAACAGTTTGCTTTGTATGATTTCTTAATTAAATATTTAACAGCATGTAATGCTGGAGGTTGGGGATCTTAGGCTGTGGTTTATTACAGTAGCTTAGTGCATGTACTTCCGCTTTGCAGAGGTATTTTAAACTGCATGGGGGGCTCTCTCCAGGCAGAGAGCCGAGGGCATCTCACAGCAAGGGCTTTGAGTTCAGTAAGTGTAGAGAAGCAACCTCTCTCTGTCTGTGCCAGCGTGGCACCTCACACTGTCTCCAATTCAAATACTTTCCCCAGGGCACAGCTCCCCTTTGTTTAGTGGGGAAGTGATGTTCTGTTGTTGTGCCCTTCCCTGTAGGAAGGCTGAGTTGTCGGTATACACAATGGAAGAGGAAGACAGGTGGAAGACCAGTCTAGCAGTAGCCTGAGCAAAGACTATAGATCACTGCCAAAGGATCTATAGTCTTAGAGATCCTTACAAATAATCACTGACCAAGCATGAGCTACACAGTGGACAACCGGGCTTGACAAAGGCTTTGGGACTTGGTGGGATGGGGTGGTAAGATAGCATGAGGTTGCAAGAGAATCAAAGGATGAAAGGCCAAGCGCCTTTATTTGGCCAATGGAATCAGAAAGCTGGTCGCTGGGGAGTTGGTCTGTGCCAAGGTGAGTTGGTATTATGCAAGGAATCTCCTTTCTGCAGGGGGAGTGGCTGTGGTAGTAAAACTGGATGTCTGTGAGGAGAGGAAACAAGGGGCCTTTGTCCTGGGTGCTGGTGGGAGAGCCAGGAAAGAAGAAAAGCTGCTACACACAATGCTCTGTGGCCTTTTGCCGAAGTCTAGAGCCAGGGCTCCAAGACCTGTGGATTTAGGTCATGGATCCTTCAAGAATGTGACAAGTGCTTGCTGTGGACTCTCACTCTAGAACAGGGTTTCTCAGCCTCCAACTGCTGACACTCTGGGGCTGACAGTCCTCTGTTATGGGAGCTGTCTTGAGCATCATGATACCCAGCAGCATTGCTGGCCTTTGCTCACTAGATGCCAGCCGTGACAACCAAAAAATGTCTTCAGGTATTGCCTAAGGTTCTAGAGGGGCAGAATTGATCCTGGTTTGAAAACTACTACTCTAGAAGTATACAAAAATATCTACAGTGTCCAAGAAGTGGGAGTGTGCTGACTCCCGAAACTTTTCATAAAATTCCCGAGGTTTAGTGAGAGTAAAATATGTGTTAGCACCTCTGGTTCTGACTTCTCAGAGAATCTGGGGACACTTATGTCACCAACTTTCTGAAAGGTATGGGAAAACTCTTCTCTGCTGAAATAAAAGGGCAAAAGACATTCCTGAAATTTAAATTGTTTAACTACTTAGCTATGATGTCATGGGGTATAAGAACCCCTGTTCTGTGTGCTGGGACAGTTATATCTTTGTCCACTGAGTCTGGGCTACCAGCCCATGAAATTTAGGTGAGGCTGCTGTGGCTAATCAATATATCGTTACACGGCACTGTCTCCTTCTTCCATCTTTCTCTTCCTGTTACAAATCTGAGAAGCATTTGTCTTGTCACTGTTTGCAAAACTCCTTTAATTTTCTGGAAAGCAAGTATGTCAGACATTTTCGGGGCCTTTTGCCAGACTACTTTTGCAGAGTCTTTCTCCCTGCCTATTCTTGCACCTGAATAGGTGTTCTTGCTCTCCACTCTGTCCACAATGGTGGGTGCTGACACTGAGGAAATGACCTGTCTCTAAATTAACTGATGACCTATATATAACTTGCTACCAAACTCAAAAGGCTAAGGCAGGCCAATAACATTCCTCCCTCGGAGGCTGAACTTGATACAGAGTGATTTGGCCTGGTGGTAGCAACTAAGAGAGAATAGTTGCAATTCAGTCACAATAATGACAGAGAAGCTCCTGCTACTGAGGCTGCACCACTTCGAGGAATCCAGGACAATTATTCAGACTCAGCCTCAGGGAGGATCATTATCATTACGGTCTCTGCCTTCAGTGCAAGCAGAAATCTTCTCTTTGCTCTTTGTAATAAGCACTGCGCATACTCAACCTAATTTGAGCAGTGCCCAGCTAGGACCAGTGGTCTCTCATCTCTGGCTACCTTTCTACAAGATCCTGCACAGTAGGGGTTAATGGAATTCTGAAAGAATTATAAAGACCACCCTGTTCGTGGTCTGCCAAGGTAGCATTTCCACAGGAAAGCAGCCATTGTTGCCAGGGCACTGTCCATGGGATACGTGGGTGAAGAGGGCCACTCATGTCTGTTAGGAGTAGAGTGGAGGTCAGCTCTGGGGCTGTGGCGTGCTGCCCGGGATAGCCCTGTCGCCAGTGATCAGGGGTGGCCATGGGTGGGTTTGCATATGTCTCTCTAGGTGTAGACGTTCTGGAGCCGTTCACTGTCTCTTCAGCTGAGACTCTAATACCCGTTGCTCTGTGAGGAATTGAACCAGCCACCATAGTAAAGTTTGTGCTTATGTTTTGTGTTATGGAGATTTTTCTTCAAACAAGGTTTTCATTCACCCAGATTATTGCTGGCTTCCCTTCCAGAACGTGGGTTCTGTGACAGTTAATGGTGATTGTAGATGCTTACCAGATTAGTAAAGCACACTTCCGGGTGTGTCTGTGAAAATGTCCAGAGATGTTGGCATGTGGGCCAGCAAACTGCTAGGGGAGACCTGCCCTGATGTCAGTGGCACCATCCAAGAGGTTTGCACCCAGATGAAATGAAAAGGGAGAAGGGAGAAGTCAGGCTTCATTTTAGAAAGCTTCATTTTTCTTGAGGGGGTGCAAATTTTGCTACTGCCGTCACTCCGGCGACTTTAGCCTTTCAAGGCTGACTCGCACCAGCAGCTCTCTGGGGCACTTCCAGGACTTTGGTCTGGACTGGAGCTACATCAGTGGTACCTCTTGTTCTACATCTTCCAGTTTCTTTGACTGAGAAGCGACTGAGTCCTCTGAGTCTCCAGTGTGCAGATACCATCATGGACTATCCTGCCTCTGATCCTGTAAGCCTGCCTAGTAAATCTCCATACATAGTATATATATATATAATATATATATTAGGGTTATATATATATATATATTCTATTCCTCTAGCGAATTTGAAGTGATACAGATGCTATAAACCAGTGCTTTTCAACAAGTACACTGCTTTTAGAGCCAGTGGCTGGAGATATTTTGGATGAGGAAACAATTGGTTGACAAAATGACTTGTAGACACTACTGGCATTTGTGAGCAGCAGTCAAGAATGCTAGACATTGGGCCAGGCATGCAAGCACTCAAGCCCTCAAGAAGCTGAGGTAGGAGGATTGCTGTGAATTCAAAGCCAGCCCGGGCTACATAGCTTTCCTAACATCCAGGCACACATGACATGTCTCCCCTTTTCCCGGTGCCTTTTCTATTTTTCCATGCTTAAAGCTGAGAATAGTCTGCTCATATGAAATATCAGGATTATGAGGACCAGCTTCCTACAATTCTTATTTTACACAGAATGATCTTCCCATTAAATGTTCCCTAGGTTCTTTCCCCCCCATTTAAAGATGCTTAATAATCACAAATATCTTCCCCACTGGTCTTGGGAGAGCAGAAGTTCTTCAACCCCAGAACCCCAGAAAGCATGAAAGCCTCTCTTTGTCAAGGATGTATTAACTATTTCTTTGTAGCAAATTTTCTTCCTACTTTTCAGAAATATCCAAGTAAAATTACTCTTAGCTGACAGTTGAGATGACCTTTTATTTCTTTAGCAAGAGTAAGAATGACTGACTTTATTGAGTACTTCTTTATGTCAGACACTCTCCCAAGTTCTTTGTGTGCATTGTTCCATTTAATCCTCAGAAATAATCATCCGAGGTAGATATTATTATTATCATCCCCATTTCATAGATGAAGAAGTTTGGAAAGATTAAATAACCTGCCCAAGATTTCACAATTAATAAGTGTCCTTCTCTGTCCATCAAATGTAAGTCATTTAATACCCTAAATAGAAAAGCATCCCAGAGAAAACTAAATTGAGAAAGTGTAAGACCAAATCCATCACCAAGACATTCCCTCGGAGCTGTGGCTGTGATGAGCCTCGCTTTCCCTAAACATTGGCTTGCGTCACATCCTCATTACTCATATCTAAACTACATATAGCAGCAAGATGTCATCTAGAGAAGAATGTCTATAGCAGTTTATGCTAGCAGATTTCAATGCACGTCTCTCTTCCTGCTTTGGCTGCTGTCCTGTTTAATTGGTAAATTATTTCTAATCAGAGAACTGAGGGAAATAAATTTTAAATGCAAGTTGCTTAGCTTTCTGAACCTAGATATCTGCTTATAAATACGTGGCCCTTGCTTTCCTCACATTTAGGGGCTAGAAGGTGGAGAATAGAAGAGTGATGACTATAGTTTTATATTAACAAGGCCAATGTTGTGGTTCTAAATTCATTCATGTAAGTTGTCTTTTCTCTGTGTGTTTACCAAGATCGTGCTCTTAATCTTGGTCTGGAACCACTGATCTTGAGAAGAACCAGAGAAGGCCAGTTTCTATTGCTTTCTGAGACTCTCCTGGAATATTAAATGCTAAAGTAAATGAATAATTATGTTGACACCACTGTGTATCAAGTGTTTTTAGAGTGGGAAAAATGAGATACAAATGTAAGATCTTTGAAGTTAGGTTTAAAACTATACAGCCCTGAACTGGAATGAAGTGTTTAAACTTGTGAGGTATTTTATCTTTAAAAAAGCTCACGCTCTATCCATCAAAAAGCCTAGAAACAACGACAGTTCATTAAGAATGAGCATCATTAGTACCCAGACTATCATCTCTACACATAATTTCCCATTTTAAAGAACCGGGCTTCTTAGAGAAATGGCTAATTCATGGCCCAAGGCAAGAAATATACAAGATACCCTAGATCATTTTGCTGTACCACAAAGCAAAAACACTAGAGAAGACTACTCGTATTGTGTCAAAAAATTCAGAAGCCACCCAAAGAAGTTTCCTCTGGCTAACTATGGGTCAAATTGAATATCAGCAAGAGACATAAGTGTATTGGACTTAAACACATAAAATATGCCCAGATACGTGAGGTTATAATAGTAATAATTTAAAAATAGAAAATATTGGCCACATTTAGAGGATGCCAAAAAGTCAACTCATTATTCTGAAAACTATTACATATGGTGAGTTAATCATTATTTTATTCTTCCCTTCTTACACAAACTATTTCAGAATAACTAAATGTTTAATCGGGGGAAATTCCTCTTAAGAATTTCAGTTATTTTAAAAGGAAGGATAAAATCACAACAGCACCATTCTATCATCCCTAATAAATTAATCAATTAGGCAGTGATCATTAATAACTGCTATTATGACAAAAAGAAAGTCAGTTAGATAGTATGGTGAAATATACAACACTTTCTTTAGTATACTATTGCTAAAAAAATATTTGGTGTGATAAATCCTCTGGAGCTACCTACCAAATTACAGAAAACAGGAAAATGTTAAACACCATGGAATTAAGTCAGCAAAACCTGCACAGTGAATTTTGACATATCAGTTTTAAGAAGAAAGACGTTGGGGAGGGAAACCCATAGATTAAAAGAGAATTAGGAGACATATCAGACAATTGCAATGTAGGGTCCTTCTACGGATCCAGATGCAAACAAAATCAGGAGACGATTGGGAAAATTTCAATTCTGATTGCATAATTGATTGCATAAGACACTATTATTATTAATTTTCTTTTGGTTCAATAGTAGTTTTATGGTCATGTTTTAAAAAGGGCCATTATCTTTTATAGATGCATATTGAAGTAACTGTAGAGAAATGATGTCTGGAATTTGCTTCAAAATAATTCAAGGGAATGAGAGTCCAAAGTGGCTACAAGTCGGTATTTGCTGAAGCTAGATGATGGGTGTATGCAGGCTTATGGTATTAGTCTTGCCACTTTTGTATATATTAGCCATTTCCTATAATGAAAGGAGACAAAAAGCTGGGAGGCCCAAGCAGATCTTCTTAGCACTGTAGTTTCAGGGAGTTGATGCCCTCAGTTTTCAGTGGCTGCTGTGTATCCAGTCTCTTGGCTATACCCAGGCTTGAGAATTCTACACCAGAACTTAAACAAGTTTTGGAACCAATTTTGTGTTCTCCAGCCTGAAGAGTTGAAAGCCTCAAAAAGAGTATGTTTCCAATTAGTGCTCTTACAAATTGCCACAAATCATGTGACTGAACCTAAATTATCTTACAGTTCTATAGGTCAGAAACATAAAAT
Source organism: Hystrix cristata (assembly GCA_004026905.1). Taxonomy (NCBI): domain Eukaryota; kingdom Metazoa; phylum Chordata; class Mammalia; order Rodentia; family Hystricidae; genus Hystrix; species Hystrix cristata. Next base: position 63,015 of record PVJO010001633.1, read on the forward strand.
GGGCTTCATGGGGCTACAGTCATGGCATCAGGGGAGCCGTGTTCCTTCTGGAGGCTCCAGGGAGACTCTCTTCCTTGCCTTTCCATCTCTAGAGGCTGTCTGCATCCCTTGGGCCATGTCCTTACCACTCTGATCTCTGCTTCTGTTCTTATGTCTCTTCCTCTGCCTCTATTGCTTCTCTCCTTCACTTATACGGACCCTTGTGATTCTGTTGGGCCCACCATGATGATTTAGGACAATCTCCTGATTCCAAAAATCTTGAAGCCCCTCCACAAATCTCCCCCTCCCATATAAGGTAACATAGTCAAAATTTCTGGAGATTAGCCTGTGGACATCTCTGGGGAGGATATTATTCTGCTTTCCCACAGAGAACAACAAAGAAACTGGGAAATAGTATTGATAAGAGAAAGGCTACCAGTCAGGATACAACCAGGAAACAGGATCTATTCTAATATTTCAAACAAAAGATTTAGTATAGAGAATGTGTTATGCAGGACAGAGAAGGTAAGAAAAGGCAAACAATGGAGGAGGAAGCACCCCAGAGATTGTAACAATGGAAGCTGCCATTACCTTGAAGCCTGGAGGGCACAGGAGGAGGTGGTAGCAGCAGAACCCACACAGTGTGTGTGTGCCCAAAAACCAGGGCAGAGACTTCCTGTAATGAGCAAAGAGGTTTGACCTGGAGGGGCTGGAGTCCCAGAAGGCATTGCTGGCAATGATAGTAGCTTCCTATCATTCTTTACACTGGTCTTCTACAAAGCCATCGTGAACTCTGAATTAGAAGATATATAGGACTAGGCCTTTTAAGCCTCTGGTCCTCAACCAGTCAATGTATTAGCCTGTTTGTGTGTGTGTGTGTGTGTGTGTGTGTGTGTGTGTATTTCTGTTTAAAGAGATGTATTTAACACATATTGTTGAATCATTATCATTGACCTCATGGCTTACAGCTCTCACTGGTGCCCGAAGGGAGCACACACATTTTCTCCCTGAGGCGCACTAGGGCCTTCTCACACTTAGGACCTCTAGGCAGTATGTCACCAATTGCCTGGGTCCATTTAAACAGTGAAATCAACACACAATAATGCACAAAAATGAAAACAATATGGCTCTTCATTTACTACAAAAAGAACACTTTCTCATGCTATGAGAGCCGAAACCAGAAAGCAAAATGTTGCTGTGTTTGAGCTCAGTTATGAATATGTATGTTGAGGGGCTCAAATTTTTCTTGCTGTCCTGCATAGTCCGTGAAGGACCATGAAAAGTGCCATGAGTATTAATTTTGAGGTTACAGATATGTTTTAGTAAGTAGATAAATGTAGAAATATGAAATTCGCAAACAATGAGGACACACTGTATTTCCCAGGACAGAAGCACACAGGACGGTAATACCCTGGATTCCTCCTCTACTACTTTCCAATTTCTCGCATTCTCGTTGGCAAAATGACATGCAAAGGAAGTCTGGGAAATGGAACAGGAAGGAGAAGGGTGGAGAATGAATCTGGTCACGAATAGAAGATCCACCAACTTACAAGAGCTTGAAAAAACTAAGATCTTGTGGAGCAGGCGTTTGAGAGACTTAGCGATGGCCTTTAGATTTACTGATGTTATTAAAGAGAGGATGGTGGCATGTTGTTCTTATTTCCATAGAGCCAGTATCAACTGATCGAAGTGAAATATGACCTATCAAGGAAAGATACCTTTACCAGTAGGGGGAAGACCCCTTTACCTGGAAGGATTCAAAAATCTGAAAATGCTGTAGAAGGAACAAATGAGGCATTCCTTCCTTAGAAATGTCAAGGCACCCAGTTCTCTGCGGCTGTTGGTCTCTGGACTCCCGGAGGGGGCGCATCCTCTGTGCAGGCTGAGCTGGCCCTCCCTGTAATTCAGTTTATGGTCAGTACCACCTTGAACTCTGGAGACTAGCAAATGCCACTGCAGCTGCCTGACCATCTTGGCACTCAGCTGGGGAGAAAAACCTGTTATGGCAGAAGGGTGGTGAATAGAAAGCAAATCAACCAAAAGATCATTTTAGCACAGGGTTGGTGGCTTACTTGAGTAAGTGATTTATGACACAATGTTTTTATTTGATCTGGCATTACAGGGATAAATTATTGAGTGCTAATTGTATGTTGATAAGCTGTTCCTGCTTAAATTTATTCCTTCCTCAGTTCGTGTTAATTGGGGCGTATTGGAACAGAAGGGAATTGCCCACTTATTGCCTGCTTTGGTTTATGCTGTTACTAAAACTCACAGTTGTAATTATGTCTTCACTCTTATGCTAAGTGAATAAGGAGCTCCGACCGGTGGATTCTCCCCTCCCCATTAATGCTTATTTCTTTTCTTCATAAATGAATTGTTAAAAATAACACGACTCCTATTTATTTGTTCAAGTTTACTGAAGTTGCTGCAGAAGGTAGGGTCAGACGCGGACTGGCACAAGGCTGGAGAGATTTAAATGCAGATTTTACCATTTGCGATTTAAATCTTCTTTAGGTGAAGCCATCATGGGAGTGGTGCATGTTTCCTGCATGGGTGGCTTTATGCCTGACAAATATTTTTCGTGGCTCTCGCTCTTTGGCATGAAGGGATCTGAATGGCAGTGGAGTGTAAGAGGCGGCCATGTGTCCTTGCATGGACTGGGTGTGGACAGACGTAGGGACGGAGGACAGCAACCACCAGATAGTGAGGATTTTGTCTTGGAGGTCTCTGTAATTAGTAGTTGAGCATCACTGATCTGAAAATCTGTAAGCGGAAATGCTCTAAGATGTAAAGCAAGTGCCGTATGATACTACAAGTGGAAAATTCCACACCATGAAACATTGTTTCATGCACAAAATTATTAAAAATGTTATATAAAATCACCTTCAGGCTATGCATACAAGGTGAATATAAAGCATAAATGAACTTTGTGTTAGACTTGAGTCCCATCCCCAAGTTTCTCATGAAGTATTCAAATACTGCAAGCTGCAAAAAACCCGAACATTTTGTATAAGGGAGCCTCAATTTGTTCTGTAACTCTAGGGAAGCCAAATAAGTCCAGATTTCAAGAACCAATACAGACACAAAACAGCAAACAGCCAGCAGGATTCCAGTAGAAAAGCTGGGTTGAGATGAAAGGAAATCAGCAAGAGCAGAGGAAACAGCAACATTCCGAGGCAGCCCCGGGGCGGGCCACACCGCGCACTCCACGAGGCCCGCAGGGCAGCTCGTAAACGCTAACGCAGATGCAGAGGTGCTCCTTCTGCCTTGTTTTATGAATTCCGCTGGATGTGGGCAGGTGTGTACCGGGCTGTAAACCGTAGAGGGCCGCGCAGGTGCCCCAAGCTCCTGGACATGGCAGACACAGTGCGCGCTGCTCCCCACATCTCTCGCTGGGACTCAGTCACCTACTCTGCACTCCCCGTAATGCTCTGTCCTCTGCCCCGTTTGCTCTTAAATGACACGTGTCATCTCTTTCTAAAGCTTCCCAGGTAAACTGTAGCTTTCCTAGCCAAAGTAGAAAGGGCTTCACTAGGTAGGGAACAGAGTTGAAGATTGAGTTCAGTGTGGGTTTTGATGCTGCAGAAGCCTCGAGAGAAGCTTGTAGTTGGATAGTTTTGCCCACAAAATTTATTTACTAATTTATTTTTTAGTTTATGAAAAACTAAAACAAAATTTCATAATGAAATAGTAAGCGAACAATGCTGGTTCATACACTATCATTATTTTCAAAGTAGTTACTCAGAGTACAAGACATAGACCAAAAAAATTTTTACAAAGAAGCAACAGATAACAACACAAAATTTTCTTTTCAGTGAGCTAAGAAAAAGTACTAGTATAAATGAAACAAATGAGCATATGTATTAAAATATTTTTGAAACAATGGATAGGTAATTTAGGGAAGTATTTGAACTTCTCTCTACTTCTTGTTTATCTATTTTGCTCTTTATTTGTGTGTGTATACATATATACACACACAAATAATATATATACAAATACATATTTATATATATTATTTTCTTAATTTTTATTTTTACTAAGAACATGTATTGGTACATTGTATACATAATGATCATAATCAACATGGTTATTTTGTACCTGTACATGATGTATCTTGGTTTTCCCTCCTCTTCCCCTCCGCTCCCTTTCATTCACCCACCCCTCTATTTGCAACAAGTTTATTTACATTTTTCCATTTTTTTACCATTTAGTCTTACTTTTCTTTTAACCTTCCTTCTTTATCCCCCTTTTCCCTATCTAGTTCTCCTCTCTTTTGAATACTATCTTTTTTTTTTTACATAATATCTATTAAATCCCTTTGTCCTTATTTACACTTATGGTTTCTCATATCAGAGAAACAATTCAGTGTGTACTGGTAAGTGTCTGATTTATTTCACTTAATAGTATTTTCTCAAGGAACATCCATATACATACAAATGGCTTTAGTTTATCCTTTTTTATGGCAGTGTAGTACTCCATTGTGTAGAAAAACCACATCTTCTTTAGCCATTCATTAGTTATTGGGCATTTAGTTTGTTTCCAAGACTTAGCTATTACAAATTGTGTTGCTATGAACATGGTTGTGCATATATCACTGTGGTATGATGTGTTTGTATATATATTTTCTCATATAAGAGAAACTATGTGATATTTGAACTTGTGTGTCTAACTTTCTTCACTTAACATTATATCCTAAAGTTGCATCCATTTATCTACAAATGCCTCAAATTCTTCTTTATGGCAGTTTAGTACTCTGTTATATATAAATACCACATTTTCTTTATGCATTCATCTGTTGGTGGACATATATGCTGTTTTCAAAATCTGGCCGTTATAAATTGTACAGTTATAAACATGGATATGCATGTATCCCTGTAATATGATTTTAACTCTTTAAGAAGATACCTAGAAGAGCGCTATCTAGGTCAAATGGAATTTCTATTTTTCGATTTTTGAAGAATCTCCACACTGATTTCTATAGTGATTGTACTAGTTTACATTCCCACCAGCAATGTAAAAGGGTTCCTTTTTCCTCACAATCTTGCCATCATTTGCTATGTTTTTGTGAGACTATTTTTTGGGGTAAGATGGTATCTCAGTATAGTTTTAATTTCTGTTTCTCTGATTGCCACTGATGATAAGCATTTTTTCATGTATTTATTGGCCACTTGTTCTTCTTCTGAGAAATGTCTATTGATTTTGGTCACTCATTTTTTGAATGAGTCTTTTATTTTGGGGAGTCTAATTTTTTTGAGTTCTCTATGTATTCTTGATGTTAGTCCTCTGTCCAAAATTTTTGCTATTCTGTAGGCTGTCTCTTTACTCCATTGGTTGTTTTCTTTGCTGTGCAGAAGTTTTTAATTTGATATGATCCCGTTTGTTGATTCTCGTTACGATTTCTCGTGCCATTGGGGTTCTGTTCAGAAAGTCCTTGCCTACACTTATGTCTTTAAGAGTTTTACCTATTTTGTCTTCCATCAGATTAAGTGTTTCCATTTTAACATTTAGATCTTTGATCCATTTTGATTTTGCTTTAGTAAATGGTGACATACATGGGTCTAGACTCAGTGTTCTGCACTTGGATATTCAATTTCACCAGCACCACTTATTAACAAGGCTGTCTTTCCTCTGGTGTTTGTGTTTTTTGGCCCCCTTGTCAAAGATCAAATTAGCTGTATGTACTTGGGGTTGTTCCTACTACTTCTATTCTGTTCCACTGGTCCACATGCCTGTTTTTGTGCCAGTACCATGCTGTTTTAATCACTGTAGCCTTATAGTATAACTCGAAGTCTGGGTTTGTGATGCTACCCGCTTTGCTTTTGTTACCCAGGATTGCTTTTGCTATTCTAGGTCTCTTCTGATTCCCTCAATTTCATTTGCCCACACAACTTAGCTAGAGGTGTGGAGAGAGACATCAGAATCTCACTGAAATTTCAGGGAACAGTTCTAGTTCACTTATGAAGTGCTTTTGCTTTTGGGTTGTTAATTCAAACAAAGGTCACAGATTAGTTAAAGCGTCACTGTGACTATGACGTACCTCCAGGGGAAGGACAGCTAGCTAAGTGCAGGAGTCCTAGTCTTGCTGTGGCAGCATTTCAAATTCCCTTACCATGTCTGCTCCCAATTGCCCTCCTGAGACCCGTGGGAAGTAACAGGAAGAACAGAGCGGACGCGGGGTCTTGAGTCAGGCTTGGGTCTCACTATTGACAAGGATCCTTCTTCCCTTGTCCCCAGCACCTGGGGCAGGGACAGTTCTAGGACTGGGGCAGGGCCCCTCAGCAGTGGGGCTGCCTGAAGCGCTGTGAGCTGGAGAGGAAGCCAAGCCATAAGCAGGAGTTAAGTCCCACACTTGGGGGCTGAAGCAAGGGCCCAAAGCCACAGTTCAAAGTGTGGGAGGAGCCGCTGGCACTGGCTCACTGAGCACATTGTCAGCCTTTGGCTTCCAGCCACGGAGGTTAGACAGGAGCTAACAATAGATTTACATTTATGTAGAAAGCTAGAGCTACAAGGGAATTTAAAGCCCAGCCAGTATAACTCAGAGAGGTGATGTGACTTGTCCAGGGTCACATAGCTAGAGGCGGCAGACCTGGGATTAGATCCAGTTTTACCAGTTCCCAGGATGCTTCTGCTATTACAGCCTCTGGCCCATCTGGTATATTCAGGTCCATTGTGACCTGGGCGAAAGAGATGCCGAGACCATCTCTGGTCAATGAAGTGGGGAGACTAAAGTGGAGTTCCAGGGGTACCTAAACTCCATATTAACTTGTTTTCCTATTTCATTTGATTAAGGATTATAGGTGATACAGATAAAATGCTGAGGAAAAAACCCTCGGTAATGATTAGCAGATTCAGAAAGTTTGTAAATAGAGAAGGTTGCAACTGTGTGACCTTGGACAAGTTATTTTACCTCTCTGGGTTACATTGCATGAACTCTGCAGAGATTAAGGTTGACATCAGTACAAACTCCTTTGGTTTTCTTGGGACTTTTAAGCTTGATTTGATTTCTACCTCCTGTTCTGTTAGGATTAAGATCTGGCAGGTGTAAGTTTGCCCTAGACCTTGGTGTTCAGAGCGTGGTCCTCAGACCAGCAGCAGAGCTTCACCTGGGAACTGGTAAGGAATGCAAATTCCTATCGAATCAGCGTCTTTGGAGACAGGCCCAGGAATCCGTGGCTCAACAAGACTCCCAGATGATTCTGATGTACATTAAAATTTCGAGAAGTCCTGAAATGGAATAAACAATGTAGGAAAGAAGAAAAACCTTGAAGGCAGTCTGAAGAAATGACTCCAACTCTGACAATTACCAGCTGTGAGGCTTTGTACAAGAGACTGTCTCTCTGTGTCTCAGTTACCTCGACTCTGAAGTGGCTGGGTCTGCCTCATGGAGTTCTTGGAAGATCAAATGAGGTAAAGCGGGTCTGTAGCTGTCTGTAGCAGCTTGCCTAGCATTCAGTGAGTACTTAGCACATTTTACCCACAATTCTTATGATTGTGACAAGGCCAGCTGCCTGTAGCCCAGGCAGCCCACAGCGGGAGCCCCTCAGGCTTCCTTGTGCCGCCTCCCCAACCCCTGCTCCTTAGCCTTACTACAAGGACATCAAGACAGAATTAAACCATACTTGGGCCTGCTTTATGCTCTGGGAAGCGGGTTGTGGGAGCCCCACACTCTGAGTCAGAAGTCAAGCCTCATTCACAGCAGCTCAGGCTTCCTTAGAGAGGGAGGGAGGCCCAAACCTCAGGAGCAGGACAGTCCTCAGGCACCAAAGGCTCTGGCCTTGTAGGTTGGATGACCCCACTCTGGCCTCTTCTTTTGGCGACTCCTGTCACATGCCACTCTCCAGGGCGGGGGGAACTCCCACTCCCTCCCCAGCTGAGTGGCTTGTGGGGCTCCTCGCTGGCCTCTGTCTGCGTCAAATTCAGAGTGGCAGGCTGGAGCAGCAGCTGCCGCCACCTCCCTCTGGGCCACTGTAATGTCTCCCAGGGGACCCACCCAAGCTTGGATGAGCCTCAGAAAATTAGTGAGCAAATCTGACTTGTTGAATTTTTCTCTCCAAAGAACTTGAGCAACTATGTCCTCTTCATCATTTTTTGAGAAGAAAGACAAGAGAAAAGAAAGACATCCAAGAAAGTAGCAGAGGAATTAATGTGTTCATTTATGTGCAGTGACTTGCTGTGCTCTGAGCACATTCATTCCTGTTTTCTACCAGTGTTTATTGGATACATAGTCTGCAGAGAGCCCTGCAGACAGCAGGGCGAAATAAAAACATATCTGCCTTTGAGAAGGCTGCAAACTAGTGGACAGGAAGAAAGGGAGCCTGCCATTTGGTGAGCATTTATTATGTGCCAGGCTCTAGGGTAAGGGCTTAATCCTCATATGAACCCTGTGAGATCTGTAGTCTTGTTCCCATTCTACAGATGCAGATGTTGAGGCTTAGGGAGACAAAGTGACTAATTTGGAGTCTCCCATTTGGAAAGTGGCAGGGTTCTGTGGCACAAGAACATTTCCCTTGTTCATTCTACCATGTGGTCTCTGCAGGAGGATGTTCATTCATCTCACTTATCTCACAATGTGTGTCATGAGAAGGCGAACACTCACGGGACCCTGGCAGCTTAGAAGGCAGAAAGATGGCGCCTGTCACCTTGTGCATCTCAAAGGACAATCCAAGGGTAGGCATGGGGCCGACGAGGTGGGTGGTAGAGAGCCCTTGAGCCGTGCTGCAGGGAGGGATGGTGGTGAGGTGGGGTGGGAAGCGGGTCCTCAGTTCAGCTGTGTGGAGAGGCAGAATCACTGACTGCCTGTTACTTCACTCTGGCCTTGACTGCAGAATGACGCCGGCCAGAGCTGTTAGGAAGCGAGACTAGGTGAGTTAGGATAAAACTTGGAACATGCTTTGCCCTCCCAGATAAGGGTGAGGTTTTAGATGGTTCGATGGTGTTGCCATCATCTCCCACTCACACACCTTCACTGAGTTCCTGTGCGCCACGACGCCATCGACCTCAGACCAGAACAAGCCCGAAGTATGAATGCTTCTCTTCGCCCAGCCCCGCTTCCTTGTCCATGTCAGTTCCCAGAAGTCAGTAATTCTTATGGGAATGTCAGAGAGGAACTGGCACTCGCCGAGTGGTCAGAAGGTCCCCAGTGCTTTGACACGAGTTATTTTGTGTGTATCCTTGCAAGGTAGTGAGAAGATTCCCATTTTATGGATGTGGGCATTAAGGGTCAAGGAGGCCAAGTGTGCAAGGCCCCAGGTGGTAAAGCGGAGTGCTCTTTCCAAAGCTGGCGACTTAAAGCTGAGGAGGCAGTGGATGGATTGGGGCGGGCGGGGGCGGCAAATAATAAGCTGTGATACATTTGATTGATTTAAGTTAATCAATTGATATGTGAACAATTTGTATTGTTAAATTGAGGCACTATGGCACTATGAACAGTACAGTGGAGAGTCTTGGGTTCAAATTCTGATCCACTTTTTCTGAGTCAACTCATTTACCTCCTCTGAGCCTCTGTTTCTTCATCTGTAAAATCTGAAGACTGTTGCATACTTTGCAGGGTCATGGAGGTTAAGGGATACAATGTGTGTGCGGTGTGTAGCTCTGTTCCTGGCAAGTAGTATCTCCTCGTCTTTCTGTCTTCTTCAGCAGCTGTTTTCTTCCAGATTAATTGATCTGGGCACACGTGACTCTTGACCATTTTGATTCGCTCAGCCCAAGACAGTTATTTTATTTGGTTGAGGTTGCACGGACACCCAAATACTTTATTTTATGGGCAGGCACAAGGAAGCTAGGACAGTTGGTTTGATGGCATTGTTCTCTTCCAGGAATGTCAAATAACCTAAGTCTGCATGGTTGACCCTTGGGAACTGCCTCGGTTTCAAGACGTCAAGGTCTGTGGGAGGCCCACACGCCAGCGGCGACGGGTCGTTCACCACACTTCTTCCCTTCTCCCCTCAGCTAGACTATGTTTTCTGGTCTTCCTCACTCTGAGTTGTGCTGATGGAACATGGTTGGAAGACGGTGATGTGGAATGTAGGTGGAATGTCTGGCCTCTCAAATTTCCCTCAGGACCTCTTCATTTTGGGCTCGCGAGATAGAGGGACCAGTGGGAGACTCCATAGCCACAGAGAATAGGGACTCCCTAGATGGAAGGAATCTGGGTCCTTGGACGGCTATGTGGAGCACAGTAACCATCCTACCCCATGCATGCATTGGGCAGAGAGTGAGCAATAAAGCTACTGAGACTGGGGGTTACTTAAACTAGTAATTAGCCTGCCCTCAAGAATACAGCCTGCTTATGACTTATAGCAGGATATTTCCGGCCATCATTAATACCAATGCTAAATGACCCTATAAAATCAAATGCCCTATGAGGGATAATATATTTCTTTACATTAGCATAAATTAATTTATAAGCTGAGCCTGCCAGATCCAAGCAAGGCCCGAAGGATACATTGCACTGTGCTTGATTGCAGGTACGGTTGAGGATGGGGTGGCTGGTGACCTGGTACGTGGTAGCGTGGTTCTCGAAGCATCGTTATCATTTGCAACATTCTAGACATGCAGATTCTTGGACTCTGTTCCAGATCTATTGCATCAGAAACTTTGGGAGTAGGGCCCAACAATTTGTTTGTACAACCCCTTCCCCCAGTGATTCCGATGCACCAGGCTACCATTTGAGAAGTACTGGGGGGGGGGCAGCTGGATTCCGTAGCTCACATCTGGGAAGAGCAGAATGGTGTGGGGACAAAGTGACTGCTCCATGAAGCCTGAGGGTACGAGGAGAGACGGTCCAAAGACGAGTCCTTCCAAGTTTCTCTCCAGTTAATCTCATTGATTACAACATGAAGTTTGAGAATTTGGTTTGTCACTCTACAGAGGATTGATTACTGCATCAGAATTCTTGGAAAATCGTATTAATTTGCTATAGCTTGCAATAAAGCATAACACAGACTGGATGACTTAAACAATAGACTTCAGCGTGAATTGGAAGGGACACTGTATTAGCCAGATTTCCTTCACTATAGCAAATACCCAAGATAACCAACTTATAAGAGAAAATGTTTATCTGGGCTCATAGTTTTAGAGGTTCCGGTCCATGAGTGGTTGGCCCTTTTGTGGCTGGGGCGGAGTGACATGGCAGTATCATCTACAGCAAAACCACTCACTGCATAGCTGGGAAGCAAAAAGGAAGAAGAGGACAGGGCTGAGGTCCCTCCATACCCTTCAAGGACATCCTCCAGTGACCTAAAATGCCACCCACTAGCCCCACCTCTTGTATGCTCTGCCCTCTCCCATTCTACTAATCTGGGGATCAAGCCTCTAAACTATGGGCCCTTGGTGACATTTAAAATCCAAAGTACAGTAGATGCAGTTCTGTCCAAAAGAACTACGGGATCTAGAATGTTACTACGTTCTATTCCTGTCCCTCTTGGAATGCTCTTGAATGATTCTGAAACCAAAGACTGTTAAGTACTACACTTAAAATTCAGTTTGGAGTAGACAGCTTCCCCTATTTCATTCTAACAGCAAAGTTAGACTGGAGTTAATAATTTTGGCAGTAGGGTAGCTAACTGAAATTAGAATCAGATGAAAGTAATGTGAAACTAGGTACCTGTTTTAAGTAGTTTTTGTGCCCCTTGGGCAGATGGAGGCTAGTTGGCGAATAAATGTAGGCTGTTGGCAAAGAGGGATTCTGAATCAACCTCATAATCTTTTTCCCAAGTTGGTGATCCATCGATGCCGTGATACATGGGAAAATACTTCCCTTGACATGTCGGGGTTCAGTGTAACTGGAAAATACTTTTGTTAGGATAGAAAAATGACCTCTTCTTCTGAGATGGTTTGAGTTTGTTTGGCTTGTTAGTGAGCCACAGTAATAACCTTAAACGATGACTGACGCATGCTGCAGAAATTAGATAGATGGAAAGAACTGGATGGAGAAAATAGATGGGCGAGTCTTAAAACTCACAGTTAACAAACTGGCGTATATTTCTCAAGAGAAGCCCTCAGCGTGTGAGAGGACACTTGCTATTGCATGTCACACCCTCTTTTCATGGAGGTCTCCTCTTCCTTCTGCCCCACCTCGGTTCCTATTAACCAGCAGGGGTCATGGATGGTGCCCCAGCTGCCAGGGTGAGCTTTTCTGTAACAGCTTTAAGGAGTCTAAACTTGGGGCAATTTGGCTGCCTGTAAAATCCCACTGAATGAACTTTCCTATCATTTGTTAACTGCCGGGGCAGAGTTCACTGAAAAACATCCTTACTGCTAGTCCGTGAAATGGGAGCTGTGGAAGTCCTGTGCATACAAACACGTTAGCCTACGCTCAAAATGTGCTTATGGGGCAAATTCTGATATGATTAATGTTGGCATCGCTGAGCATGCATTAGTGGGATTTGCATATATATAAATTTGAATAATCAAGGACACCAAATGATTTTGGATTTAATAGTAATAGCTAACATTATTGAAGTAGTACATGCCCAACACTACTAAAAACCTTTTATGTAAGCCTAATTAATCCCCACCACAGCTGTACACAGCTGTATGATATAACCATTTTACAGATTAGGAACCTGAGGCACAGAAAAGTTCAGTAAAGTGTCCAAGATCACACAGTGAGCTCATAGACAGCAGAGCTGGGCTGAGCCCAGATCATCTGATCCCAGAGCCCGTGCTTCTTCCCAGGCACACAGCCCCGGCTGGTGAGCACACCAGTGCAAGACGATGGCCTGGTCTTTTCGGGGGGTCTGGGAGCTTGTACTGGAAACCCAGGGCAAGCAAAGGCATCTTTCCCAGGCAAGGCTTTGGGAGACTGGTGCTCATTCACCAGTGTTGTTTGGGGGAGTTTGTAGTCAAAACCTGAGTTGGTGGGTCCTTATGTCTGTTACTTTGGAGAAACAGATACAAGGGTGCCAGTGTCCCTCCAACCCATGCCCATCAGACACCACAGAGAGCAGGTCAGAACTGGGGAGCTTGTGATCCTTCTGCCTCAGACTCCCCAAGTCCTGGTATTACAGACATGCACCACCATGCTCCATAGTAATAGATGAGTAGAACTTTGAGTGCGGTAGGGCAGCGTGTGCCAGACCACAGGAAGCAGAGAGCTGGACTACAGGAAGTAGAGAGCCAGGCCACAGAGGAAAGGGCACCAGTGTTCCTCGCTCGGCACCCAGCTGGGTACCTTGATGAGTGATTAGCACTGAGGCTGGAGCTTGGCCTCTCTCCTGGCAGGATATAAAGTTAGCCACGGAGACAGAGCCACAACAACACACTTTTCCAGCAAGATAAGCATGGCTTTGTCCAACTTATCTTAATGTGGCGATTCATAAAAGAGTGTTGCTCACCATTCACACATCTCCCTGTTTGCTGAGGCTTGGAATTTCAGAGGGAGAGATTCATTTCTTTTTAAAAATGCCATCCCCTGTGATGTTGAGGATATGAAGTCCCATATGTTACTTAGACTCAGCCACACTAGAGTATGTGAGCAGTTTTCCCGAGAGTGGTTTTGCTAAGAAGCGAAGGGAGGTGAGAAGAACAGAGAACACCAGGCGGAGGTGGGGGAGAGTGGGAGTCAGAGCACATGGAGGAAATAGAGCAGTAATTCAGATATGATTCAAGAAGCAATTACATTAAAAGTTCATGTAAAATCAGGGTTAAATAGGAAATCATGCCACTAGGGCTTGGATAAATGCCATCCAAGTGTCCACCTGTTGAAGACTCATTCCCCAGCCTGTGGCACTATGGGGAGCTGGTGGAACCTCTAAGAGGGTGTCTCAGTTATTTTTCTCTCGTTGCTGAGACAAAATACCTGACACCCAAAGTTAAGGGAAGAGAGGTTTATTCAATGCACAGTTTGTAGAGGTTTCAGTTCATAATCATCTGGATGCGAGGCAGGGTGGCATGGCAGACAGGTAGAAGGCAGCAAGGTAAGCAAGGAACCTAAGCAGCTTCTTTCTGCTGCATATATCATATCCAGGCTGCCAGGATTAGGGTGGTGCTAAACCAATCTGCAGACTGATTTAGTAGTCACATGCCCTTAATGCCAGCATCACACAGTCTGGATTCAGCCACCTCTGAGAAAGCCCACGATGACCACATGAGGCTTTGGGGGGACATCTAGGCACAAACCATAACAGGGGGACCTAGTGGAAGGTCTTGGATTACTGGGGGTGCTGCCCTTGAAGGTGATTGTGAGGCACCCATTTCTTCCTCTCTCTTTCCTTCCCAGCCACAAGGTGAATGTGCATTTTCTTCCCAATGCATGGTCTCGCCATGATGTACTGCCTTGCTAAGGCCTGAAGGCAATGGGCTATTTGACCATGGAAGGAAACTTCCAAAGCTGAGAGCCAAAATAAACCCTTCCTCTTCTAAAGTCATTATCTGAGGTATTTCATTATAGTAACAGAAAACCGACTCACAGATGCGGACATGGACAAAAGTCCTCTAGACTGAATAGCTTTAGTACCTGCTTCTGATATTGTCTTTCATAATTCAGGACAAATTCCTAGTTACACAGGACAAAAGGTAACTTGACCTCTGCCAATAGGAATGCTTTAAATTCTACCTCATCTATAAGTCAAAGACTAGTGCAGTTATGTTAAAATAAGGAAAACAAATTGCTTCATTTTAAAACAAGCTTTTGCTTAGCTTTAGACTTAAGAATTTTCCTCCTTAATCTGTGTTTCCTCCTTAATCTGCAAACGAGTCTTTCAAAAATATATTATGGGGCTAGGGATTTAGCTCAGTGATTAGAGTGCTTGCCTTCCAAGCACAAGGGCCTGAGTTTGATCCCCAGCACCACAAAATATATATATATATATATACATATATATATACATATATATGTGTATATATATACATATATATATACATATATATACATATGTATATATATGTATATATATGTGTATATATATGTGTATATTATGTAGCAAGCAGTGATAAGAACATGTTTGTTTATATGTCTAAAAATGAAGCTGTAGTTATAGTAAAGCATTTCGTCTTGATTACAGCATGGCTCAGGCAGAGGGACATGCCATGTGACCACGATGGCAGGCATTCATTCATAATTTGATGACTTTTCCACCTAGAATCTGGCAGCCAGCACCTGCTCAGCCCAAGTGATGAGCAAGGAGTTCCTCAGCAGTAAATGAAGGGATGTGGGTGTAAAGAGATGTTTTATCATTCAATATTATTTTTGTCTCATAACCCAAGTATGTAAAATTCAGGCTAAAACCTTGAGGTTGACCATAAAAAAGACTTGAGGACCTCATCATTCCGTGCAAAGTTCCAGGAGTTACCTGGAGAAACCATTTATTTTCTGCAATTTTGCAGAGGTATAAAAATGAATAGGTTGTAAAGAACATTAACAATTTAGTGTCATAGTATCTCTAAAATTTTCAATGTACATACTCGCTTTAGGGACATCTACCCTACAAAAATAACAGCATTGCTCTATGAGGATATATGCACAAAGATGTGTTTATTTCAGCATTATTTGTAGTGTGTGTATGTGAAATCCTGAATGTTCATTAGTAGAGAAATGGCTGCATACATACATTAGGGCTCCTTATCACTGTGAACTATTGTATGTTTACACGAAAGAAAAATTAGATCTGTATGTATTGAATTAGAAGGATGTCCAGGCATATTGTTATATTTAAAAAGCCACTGACAAAAATGCATATAAATGCATATATATGTATACAAATATATGTTTATAAATTTATAATTGCTGTGTGAGTACTGAGAAGTGTGTGGAAGAACACAAAGCAAAATTTTGCTTTTGCTAAAGGTTAAGATAGGAAAGATTGTTTGACTTGTAATAAGCATATATTAATTTTGTTATTAGAATACAATGCAGAGAAGGAAAATCTACATACCTATTTACAATTTGCCAAGGATTAAATAAGACAGTGTTTTTGAAATACTATAGTTCCTGCAAGCCCCTAAAAATGCAATTGTTATTTGATTGTCTTTTCCCCCCTGAGCTGATGTAGCATATAGCAGTCTGACCCTCACCTTCCGCCACACTGTCATTTATTGCATTCTGTGTTCTGGACAGTGTGGAGTCTTGGTGTACCCCATGCTTTGTTTCTATCACTCTTGGGCCTTTGTACACGGTGACTGTTCCTCTACTTGTCTTATAACCACTTGACTCGATTAAGAAACTCCTGGCAGTTTAGTAAGGCACATTTTTAGGTGTGTCTGTGGGGGTTTCCAGAGATGACTGGCATGTAGGCCAGCAAAGTGAGGGGGGAAAGACCCACAGCTGGTGTGCTGGCATCAACTGATAGGCTCGTAGCCTCAGTGGAATAAAAGGGAAAGGAGGAAGTTGTCACATTTCTGAAGAGCTCCAGTCTGCTTGACTGGTGCATCTCTTGCTGCTCTCTTCTTTGGATGTCAATCTCCAGTTTCTTCAACCTTCCAATCTGCAGGGAGCTTAGAGGCCTTTGGTCTCAGACTGGTGCTGCATCTTTGTCCCTCTTGTCCTGCGGTTTCCATCCTCTTGGACTGAGCAGCTACTGGATCCTCTGGCTCTCCAGTGTGCAGATGGCCATTGTGGACTCTCTCACCTATGATGCCTCTAATTATGCAATCCCCTCACATTATCATACATGTATTTTCTGTTGATGTTTGATCCTCTGCAGAGCCCTAAATCTCTCTCAATCTCTCTCTCTCTCTCTCTCCAGTTTCTTCTCCTTCACGTGGTTAGCTGCTTTGCACACTACAGGTGCAGAGCAGCTACCCTTTGCTGACCCACAAATCAAGGCAAGACACCTGTCCTCTTGGGCTCTGTGCCCCAAAGTGTATGCCAGTCACCTTGCTGGGCTAGTCTGTCTGTCAGACTGTGTCTTTGTCTTTGCACACTCAGCTCCTAATCCAGGGCTGGGGTGGGTGCTGGGTATAGACTGGCAGAGTAGCTGAGTTAGGAGCACTGATAGTGGCTGCGTAGCTGTGTGGGAAGAAAAGGAGGCAGAGCCGCATCCCTCACAGAAGCCCGGGAAACCAGATGGTGACTAACCACGCCACTGTGTCTGTGGTCCAGGTTTTGCTTGGGATTTCTGAACTCGAAAGCTATATTTGATTCCACTCCACTCTGTCACCTGTTTCTCCTTCCTTGAGTTTCGCTTTCCTTCTGCTTCTAATTAATTTCAACTGTAGTTTTTTGTCATTTCCTGTTAGAGGAAGCCCACAATGCCTGTTCTTCGTGCTCAGCACCACGCTGGGCTGATTCTCCCTGTGTTCCTATCACTCCTCACATGTTCCCAGAGGCTACTCCGGCAAGGAGGGCGAGGGAGGGCTCGCTTAAGACCTTCCCCTGTTCTCCCTGCGTTTTAGTACAGGGAAGGGGTTCTCTGTCTACCAACACAAAATTTCATATTCGAGTAGTAAAGGGTGGGCTGCTGGCTGCTCCCTCCTGGAAGACAGCCCATCCCACCCAGAGAGCAAATTCATTCTCTCTCTGTCTCTCTCTTTCTCTCTGTTGTATTGATATCTTTAAGCTTCAGTTTGATTTATTTTGTTGGTTTGCTTGTTTTCCATTTCATTTTTTTTCTCTGATCTTCATTATTTCCTTTCTTCTGCTTACTTCAGGTTTCGTTTGCTTTTTTTCAATTTTTTCCTAGTTTCTGAAGGTAAAAAAGGATGAAGAGGTGTAATAGATATAATCTAAAAGGAAGATAACATTCAAAGGAGAGGAGCATTGGATGGAGATGAGAGGAGAAGCGGGAAGGGAAAAGAGGGATAGAAAAAAGAAAGGGAATTCATGGAGAAATGTGAAAGAACCTGCTGTAAATAGGGATGAAGGGAATAGAGGGGAGGGGTGGGGAAGAGGGGGGAGAACCAAGATGCATCATGTACAGGTACAAAATAAATGTGATGAATGTAACCCATTATATGTACATTGTACCAATACATGTTGTTGGTTAAAAAAATAAATAAAAAGCTGAGGTTGTTGATCTGAGACCATTCTTCATGAATTTCTGTCATAAATTTTGACATGTTGAATTTTCATTTTCATTAGTCCTAAATATTCAAATTTTCCTTTTGATTTGTTCTTTCACCCATGGGTTATTTAAACTTGTGTTATTTAGGTTCCTGAGTTTTGGAGAGATTTCAGATATGTTTTTATTATCGATGTAGGTCCTCCTAATGGATCAACATCTTCATTGTGAAATTACCTTCTTTTTCACTAGTCTTAAATCTATTTTGTCTTAATATTAATGTAGCTGTTGCATATTTCTTTTGTTTAGTGTAGCATATTTTTCCTGCCTTTTGCTTTTTTTTTTATAGAAAATTACGCAATTTATTTTATTTTATTTTTTTAACTTTATTTTAAAGGTACATTTTCAATATACATATTGATAACATTCATCATTGGGGATTTGTACCTGTACATGATATACCTTGTTGCTTCTTTTTTTTCCCATTCCCCTCCCCTCACCCCCTCCTCCCTCCCTATTTACAAAAGCTTTGTTTCCATTTTTTCCGTCCATTTCTTATTTCTCTTGACTCTCTGTTCCTTTCCCCCTCCCTTGTTCCCTTTCCCATTTGGACACTTTCTTCCCTTTCCCAATATAATACATGTTAGTCTTTATTTACACTTCAGTTTCTCACACCAGAGAAACTATGCGGTATTTAAACATGTGTGTCCGATTTATTTTGCTTAAGAGTATGGTCTCAAGATACATCCATTTACCTAGGAATATCTCAAGCTTATCATTCTTGATCTGCCTTTTGCTTTTAACCTCTTTGAGTCTTTATGTTTAAAATGCATTTCATGTAGGCAACATATGGTCTTGCTTTCTTATCCAGCCTGACTATATCTGCCTTTCAGTTGAGGTGCGTATATTTAGATGTCAATAAAAATGATTATTGATATTGTTAGACTTAAATCTGTCCTGCTACTATTATTTTCTATTTGTCTCATCTGTTCTGTTTTTATTTCCTTCTTTCTTTGATTTCCGTTGAATTTATTAGTATTTCTGTGGTTCAGTTTTAACCTCCCTTTTTTAGTAATTAGCTGTAACTTTTCTTTTTACTGTTTTAGTGGTTGCCTTAGGGTTTGTAGTATACATATTAACTTCTTTCTGTCTACCTTCTCTACCTACAAGTGCTATTATTCTACTTCCTCTGGCCCTTGCACTGATTGGTATTCCTTTTACTTATGCATACATTTTGACCCTCCCAGATCATAGTCCCTATTTTTGTTTAAATAGTGAGGTGTCTTTGAAAGAGACATGAATAATGAGAAAAAAGTGATTTATTTATACACATACTTACCAGTTTGGGTGTTCCTTTCATTTGTATTTCCATCTTACATAATTTTCCTCTTCTCAAAAGAATTCCTTTAATGCTTCTTTTGATGCGTGTCTACTGTTCATGAATTCTTTTTAGTCTGTTCACTTTAATTTTTAAAGACATTATTTGGGGGTATAGAATATAAGCTTGCAGTTTTTTTTTAATATCATCAATATTATTCCACTGACAAGAAATCTGCTAGCATCTTTATGTTAATTTATCTGAAAATAAGATTTCTTTTTTTTCCTCCACCGACTACTTCTACTCCTTGTTCTTTATCGCTGGTTTTCAGAAATTTGATTATGATATGGCTGGGTAGAGTTTTCTTTATGGTTTTTGTGGTTGCAGTTCATTGACCTTTATAGATCTGTAGGTTTAGGATTTTCACCAAATTTGGAAAATTTTCAGCCATTACTTCTTTAAATTTTATTTTACTCCTACCTCCTATCTTTCAGAGATTTCAACTGAAATTGTCCAAATGCTCACTGATGCTCTTTTTATTTTTTAAGTTCTATTTTCTTTCTATGTTTCATTTTGGATTATTTCTACTGCTCTATTTTCAAGTTCACTAGTTGTTTCTTCTACAATATCTAGTCCTCCATGAATCCCGTCGAGGATATTTTTTATTTCAGACATTATAGTTTTATTCTTTAGAAGTTCAGTTTGGGTATTTTAAAATACATTTTTCATATCATTTCTTAACTTTTGAACATAACAAATATAGTTCAGCTATTTGTATTAATGTCCCTGTATGTTGATTGTAAGATCTATGTCAGTTCTGAGTTGATTTTCTTTGATTGAATTTTTTCCTCAAAAGGAATTGATTGTCTTTTTTTTTTTTTTTTTGGCAAGTCTGAAAATTTTGGATGTTATACCAGACATTGTGAACTTTATATTTCTGGATGTTGAATATTTTTGTATTCCTATTAATATTTTTGAGCTTTGCTTTAGGGCACAGTTAAGTTATTTGGAACTGGTTTGCTATTTTCCTGTATTGATTTTAAGATTATTTTAGGTGGTACTAAAGTGACAAGGCAAAGCCAAAGCTGCAAGATGCTAAATGTTGGTGGGAGGCTTGCAGATCTTTGTACAACTTTCTGCTCTCTGATACTGTCACCTGCAAGCTCTAGCTGCCCCATTCTTCCTGGGATCTCAGCTCCAAACCCTCAGCTCAAGTCTGCCTTGAATCTTCTCTTTCCTTCACACTGCCTAGGAACTATCTCAAAGCAACAAGCTGGGGCAATCTCAAGACTCAGTTCATTTGTATTTCTTCTCTCGGGAAATACAGTCTTTTATTGCCTGATGTCTGGGTATTGAGTACTGGTATTTTATATGTTGTGCTGTAGGTTTTTTGTTATTATTATTTCAGGTAGCAAAGTATATTTGGTAGTTATTATTCTATTTTGGGCCGAAGCAATTGTCTCAAATTTATGGAATTTAATTAAAAAATCAGAAAATAAAAGATTATACATTTGAACTGCCTATTAGTAATATAATTTATTCTCCAACTTATTTTTTATTAGGATTTTTTGATTATTTGAAAAGATGGTATACTAACTAATCTTAGAAATAACAGAGATTGGCAAGCTATGGCCTGTAGGCCAACTCCATCCCACAGTATATCTTTATACAATGTACTGCTAAGACTGGTTTTTATAGTTTTAATGGCTAGTGACATAGAACAAGGAAGAATACGTGATAAAAACTATATATGGTTCCCAAAGCCTAAAATACTTATTATATAATGCTGTAAGAAAAAATATGCTGATTCTTGTAAATATGATTAAAAATTAATCATGTCTGACTTCTGTAGCATTAAGAACATAATTTACTTATTGAAATGTGTTGAGATATAATGGGCTCTTGTGGGAGCTGAGGCTGTGACACATTTAATACATGTCACACATACCATCTCAATTGGTAGCTTGCCATAATCCTTTAATTACACAGAACTCCGAAGTTTCATGAACTAGAACTTTAGTCTGCCAAAACTTGGGCTGAGATGGATCGGAGACTAGAAGTTTAGAGAACACAGCCACATAAGACCACAGATGTCAGGTTCCGTGGCTTCTATGTAGGTCATCTCTTTGAGCCTGATGTGGTGCTCAGCTTTAGAAACATGGCCACATGGCATGAGATTTACTTGAATTTACCAGAAGCCCTTTGGAAGGTTAATTTTATATCAGGGGAATGAGAAGACTATATTGTAAGGCTGAAAAAAATATTATGAGTAAGGGCCCAAAAATCAACTAAGAAGATCTCGTTTCCCCGGAAAAGATTCCCCAGATCTTGTTTCCCTATTCAACTGAAAAAGATGCGACTATGTTGGACCTGGTGGTAGATAAGATGGTGAGAAATTCCAGACATCAGCAATAGTGAAGCAGGTGCTCAGAGGGGCAAAGACAGTGATATGCAGTGTCAACTTGCATCTGTCTGACTGAGATGGCCCGAGACCAACACTGGCTAATAGGGCAAACGGTATCGTACACGTGAGTCCAGGGCTCGTATAAGATCAGCACAGGAAAGCAGAGCACAAACCAGTTACAGAAATTATCAGAAAACAATCACCGTTAGTGGAAAATGTAGAGTTCTTACATTTGATGGGTAGGCAGTCTACTGATCTAGTGAACTCTGAGATTCATTATAATGATATACAAATTGGTGTAGGGCTGTCAAGTTTAGAGTGTAAAAAACAAAAGCAATAAATAGGGTTACCAGTTAAGTTTTATTTCAGATAACACTTTTTTAGTACAAATGTGTCAGGTGCAATCTTTGGTGCATGGTTATATTAAATTTTATTTTTCTGTTTCTCTGAAATTCACATTTAAGTAGATGTCCTGTATCTTATCTGGCCGTGCAGGAATTTTGAATAATAGAAATACACACTGTTATCTTTTCCGCCCAGATTGCTCCCCAATCAGTAGTATCCTCATCTGCTCTTACTCTAGGTCTCATTCTCTCTCTTTATTTGCATATAATTGATTATTAAGGATTGCAGACTTGAGCTCTGAAACATTCTCAGATTCATTCCATTATTGTCGTCTCTAAATTTAAAGTCAGATTCCATTTTCTCTGCTCTAGAGATTTGCTAATTTCCTAAATTTTTTGGTTTTCTAATCCTTCTCTATGTTGTTGGTAAGTTTTATTTTTGGATTAAAGTACCCCTACTTATCAGTCCTCAATCACTTATCACTTCTAATAGAATATGACTCAAACCCCTTCCCATTTCTCTTTACAATCTGACCGTGTTCTACTTCTCTGGTTACAATTGCCACCATTCTCACGGTTACATACAGTACAGAACTCCGAAGTTCTGTACTTCGGAGAAGTACACAACTCTGAATTTTTGCACTCGTTGTTTGTTGCGTCTATAATGCCTTCCCCTTTTCTACCATACTCCCAACTCCTGCTTCAGGAGCTTACTTAAATATTACCTCCTCTCTAAAGCTTCCTTATATTCCCAAGCTTCCCCTCCCCAGCCATTCACTCTTACTTGCCTTGCACTTTCAGGTTTACATTATGTTATTAAAACACTTACCAAATTGTATCGTTGATAATTATACTATGTCTGTTGTGCTTAGTAGAGTATGAGCTTCTGAAGGGCAAGAATTATGGTCTACTCATTATTTTAAATATCCAATACCAACATATAGTACACAACACATGGTATACATACAATATCAGAATTAATAGATAGCTGTAATTCATTCACTAGTGAAACCAATTGTCATAGGGCACCTGCAGGTGATAATGTAGCAATTAGAGATGGGATGCATAAGGTGTGTCTGTTCTTCTGGTTCATTGGGTTACACACAAATGACCATGCTCACACTTATTGTAGCATG
Source organism: Hystrix cristata (assembly GCA_004026905.1). Taxonomy (NCBI): domain Eukaryota; kingdom Metazoa; phylum Chordata; class Mammalia; order Rodentia; family Hystricidae; genus Hystrix; species Hystrix cristata. The sequence goes on from PVJO010001633.1 coordinate 86,135, forward strand.
AGCAAATGCACGTGTATTGAGCATTAAGCACATAGTTATAGCGTGCAGTGCAGGATGAAGACAGCAGGGAATGAATACTACTGGAACTAGAGTGATTACATGAGGCCTTATCACGGCCTGAGGATGCTTCAAGTCCAAGGAGCCAGGAGTTAGGGAAAGAGCCTGCTCTGCTGTCCTTAGAGCCTTTCCAACTGCGCAGATGAAACTTATCACCATAACAAGGTCTATTTGATCACCTCAATTTAACAGCATACTTTTCAACTCTTACAGAGTACTGTGCATCCAACTTTCTTACTTGTGAACTGCTTTACTTTTAGGGTCATTGTCTGGCCATGTCCTACATATGAGCTCTCTACAGTAATATCTGGGTAAACAAGCAGACACTTCTTACACGCCTTCTATTATTAAGGGATTTTGCTTATGTTACTTCTTCCATTGGGATTGCAAATCATTAATTTTTCACAGAATTGAAAAGTGTGTATGAGGACGCTATAGCAAAAGAAAAGATGGTGTACTTTTAAAAAATGTAGTTGAAGGATCCCCTTCATCAGGTTCCTTTGGTGTACTATTAAGAAAGTAAATTTTTGAGCTCATCCATTATTTATGAAGTCAGAATCTTTGGGAGAAGAGCTCATAAATCTGTATTTAAAATAAAATCCATAGCAGCTGACTAAATACAGTAAGAATTGGAAAAGAAAAAGCAGAAATGTGCCACAGGACAGACTCCTGTATGTGGGCCACTGAGGCACCCAGCCACACTATGACATGGTGCCAAAGTTCACCTTCAGAAGGCCTCTCCGTACAGTCACTACAGCCAAGTTCTGGGCAACTGCTGTCATGCCCCTGACTCTGCAACTGTCAAAACCATCACCAGGCACCCTCTCCAAAGCCTGTACTGAGATTCCAGACTCCCTGATGAAACAGGTAACAGCTTAGATCGCATAATTTATAAATAGTTTAGGCATAGTGAGACCGTTGACGAAGAGCGGAAACACTCCTGGCGCTCTAATTCTCAGTTGTCTGCTAAGGACCAAACTTGTCAACAGACTTTCTAAGGGTAGTAGTCATATTAACTCATTTTTGCTCAGTGACTTTCAGTCTTCCCCCCACCCACCCTGAGGCGCTGGTAAAACAATTTATATACAAAAACAACTCAAGGAAGTTTAGGAGTGTAGTCTTCATGTTGAAAATAGCATTTACGAGATGAAAATTCTCATTTGAATCCTGACCTGAGATAATTCACTGTGCTGTTTTAAAGCTTGTAGTTGTATGATTAAATGAACAAAAATAATAAAAGAAAAACAAAAATATAAAATAATTCAGTTAACTTTTAGAAGTTTTATAGAAAAACTTTTTAATATGTTTTTGCATAACTAAGTTTCATAAAATATTTAAGTCTATCCACAAAGCCCAGTATTTTTGTACGTGAGATAATGAAAATAACTCTGGGTATTGGGTAAATTCCTTGTGGAAAACTTTATATATTAAGTTTTCCAAAATGCTAAAGTACTGTAACAAGAGAGCCAACATTAAAGTAGCTTCAAAAAAAAAAAAAAACAAAGAAGCTTCCTTTTTTCTCATACATAATAGTTCCAAGGCGAGGAACTAATGGCAGCCTTACCTCCTGTACTGGAGGGCCCTCTGTGTATCGTTTTCCAAATTCTAGGCCTTGGACCATGGAAGAAGGGTTAGCAGGGGAAGTCCAGGGCCAGGAATTCCCACCCATGTGAATAGAGTGAAAATTGCCCACATGAGTTCTGCTCTTAATGAGAGATTGGTTCCATGGCCACATCTAGCTGCAAGGGAAGCTGAGAAATGTAGCAGAGCTACACACGTAGAAAGAAGAGAACTTTTGGTGAACTGCTAGCAATCTCTCTCACAGTTCAAAAGAATTTTCCATTACAGGTGTAAACTAGGATATTTAACACTTTGTTTAGAGATTCATCTTTCCAACTGAAGAAGAAATCAAGAAGCATTCTAAAAGGATATCAAAGTTATCACTTTAAAGATTTCTATAATCTTCTGCAGCATGATAAGATTTCAAGGTGGAAAACCCATGATGCTAATTTAATTTGCTTTCAATATATTTCATTGTTCTTAATATTTTTTTACACTAGCTCAGTTGATATTTCTCTTTAGTTTGCCCTTTTGAGTAATATGTAACATTTCCTTTCCTAAACCTATTCTTAGCTGGAAGACCAAATACTTTTTAACCTCCATATTATAATTATAATTTTAAGCTTCGATTGTACTTCCTTATAAATCTAGGGAAATTGAAAAATAAACCATCTCATTTCCAGTTTCTGCATTCATACCTCATCTGTTATCTTACTTATAGATATAACATAATATCCAACTCGGTAAGATTATTACATTTATATTTGACTTCTGTGTTCTCATTCCAGATGTGCAAATAGTAGTATTTGATTTGTTAAGTTTAAAATTGCACGTTAAAACTGTTTAGAAGATTTTTGAGTTGTATTTTACAATCTGTGGTTTCTGTAGCTTTATTTTAAGGTTTATGTGAGTGAAAAAGGGCAGATGCTATAACCACTAATAACATTTCATATGTTTCATTGTCTGGGAATGCATAAAATCAGAGTAATTGGTTTGGGTATTTATTTTCATTTCTACATCACGAGATTTTTTTTTCTGTGACACACACACATGTACACATACATATATGTGTGCCTGGATGTCTATATATTTTCCATCTTAATGTCCTTCATTTAAATGTAAAATTTCTCTACTTTCAGAAATGCTTCCCATTACTAAAAGCGTGCTCCTCTGCACACCGAGATACACCACTGTGCACAATGATGTAGAATCTCATTTTGACTTCTTTCTTATTGGTGTATTTAATTGTGCTGAGCTCTTTTCGTTCTTGCCCATAGTCGTTGGTATAATCAAAATAGCCATTCACCAGGTGCCAAGTTTGAATGGCACAGAGCATGTGGCCAGAACACAGGATGCAGTTTACCATTCAAGTGGGTCACACTTACAACCCAGGATCCACGCAGGCCGCTGAGCCAGACTAACTGCTGCAGGTGAAAAATCCTCAACTATTTTGGATTTGCAGAGTACTGTCAATATATATTTCTCTCCACCTAAACTTTGGCTAATCTGTTATCTCATGGTGATGTCACAACAGTCTTGAAAAGTACAAAGGAAAAAGCATCAGCTGTTAGTTTTCTTACTTTTGCTGTTCGGGGCCCAACATCCCTTCCCTCCCTCCCTCTCTTCCTTTTTTCCATACTCTTCTTTCTTTCTTATTCACAGAGAAAGAAACTAGGGGAGCAACGATGTCTATTACAATGTTAGTAAGAATTCAGACCTACTAGCTGCAAACTTAGAGTAATTGCTACCATATAAGGACACAGAGAAAGAAGGAAAGCGCACATGTGTGTGCCCTGGGTGGTGAGTGGCTCCCAAAGACAGTCCTTCCCCCTTACACCCTGCATCCACTGCCTTCATCTTCCCCCACGTGGCACGGCACAACGCTGCCCTTTGATGTGTCCTCCTCTCGATCCACGCAAGATGATGTGTTCACTCTCTCATGGTGCTTCTCATTTGGACCATTTGTGAGGTGAGAGCACATGGTGGATTGGAATTTGCCTCCTGTGACTTCCTCGCCCGATGAGACCACATGAACAAGGACAGTCTTTCCTTGGCAACTTAGTCTAGACATCTGAGAGCACCTATGGTGACTACCCCAAGTTTTCTGTACTCCAGGCAAGCATCTTTGCCTCTCCATGTTTATGTTGCATTTTATAGCTGTCCACCTTAAAATGTGCCAGGAGCTGAGCGGCAGCTCTCAGCCTGGAGGATGACAGGGCAGTTCCGGGAACTTCCCTGAGCGGAGCTGAGCACAAATGAAGATTCAGGGTGGGTACTGGGGGCGGGTGCTGCAACCTCATCCTGACTCTGCCCCGCAATAAACTATAGAACGATGAGAACAGAAATAAGTGAAGTAAATCTCATGAGAATTTAGAACAACGCCTCATATATGAGTTTATATGTTAGCTATCATTAAATTTGTACTTTTGGCAGTCATGTGATATTCTTAATTCATTCCGAACTCTTAGTCTAATAAGATCATGACTATTTACATATAAAGTATTCAAAATCAATGTCCTTTTTCTCATGTGTGTGCGTGCAGTGTGTGCGTGTGTGTGTGTGTGTGTGTACGTGTGTGTATTTAAGCCTAAACGAAGGACTGTTTCTGTTAAAGTTCATCTGATGTATTTTAGTGCATGTTCTCACCTATGAATTTTTAAAATCTCGATGGCATCATCCAACATGACAAGTCCTTCTGTCATACTTTTCTGGGGTTTGCTAGACAAACCTCTTGTAACCTTAACCTAATTATTGAGAAAATAAAAAGCCAAACAAAACTGGAACTCTTAGAGAACACTTTTGGTTCACATCATACAGTCTACCTAGGATTTTCATGTAATTTAAATGAATGAGTCTTGTACTGAATGTCTCAGTTTTAAATTACTCAATGTCTCTTACTTAAATTGCTCAAACTTAATATTTTGACCTCCTTCCTGAAAGAGTAACCTCTGAGAACAGAAGATTCTGGAAAAAGGAAGCCTATGTCTCAGGAAGTTATCAAATGACTCATTATTTTTTTAGACATGCACAAGTTCACACTTCTTTTACTAAAAATACTGTAGATTTGCCAGGAGAGGACAGAAATGAATGGTAGTGATGGGGTTGTTTCCCTAAATATTTCTCAGCAAGATGAGAAGATGCTTGTTACTGCAACCTGAAAATGTGATGTGCAGAACTTGTTCACCGCTAGCTGTATACAAAGGAAGTAAATTGCCAGATTGTAAACACAGCTTGAGTCGCCTCCTTTCTGACGTTTGAACTAAACTTAGGTTCCCTTGGGATCTGATTTATGTTTTGACAAAGTACCGTTCTCTGTTTCAAGGGAGAATAAAAAGAAATCACCTTATAATTTCTCCTTCTCAAACTAATTGTCCAGAAGTGGCCGTTTTTATGACTTACGGCATAGATTTGAGGAAAAAAATAAAAATTCATGAGGATTTTTGAGTCTTTGGTTGGAGATGAGCTTTCAGTGTTTGGAAAATATTTTCAGAGCTCAGGTGGGTGGGATGTGAGGAAGCAGGGGAAGGAGTAGAGGAGGTGGGGGGTATTTTACCTGGTCATCCCTAAGGGTGGGTCAAAAAAGAAAAAAAGAAAAAGAAAACCAAACTTATGACCAACTTAAAACATACCCCTTTTTATGTCACACTTCATTTTTCAGTGGCTGCTGTTTATTGTGCAAACCTTTACTTAGGTAATCACGTCTGTTTACTGAAACAAGTCTCACTGAAAGGGTATTTAGAGGAGGCTAACCATGTGTCTGACAAGTCTAAGTTTTTTATGTGTATCATTTAGTTTTACAACAATTTTATAAAATAGCCACCATTACTGTATGTATTCACCTTTGAGATGAGGAAACTAAATTGATCAAGTTGACTCAACTTTTAGGTCAACGGTACTTAAATAATCTGCTCTTTCCATAGCATGAGTTTAGAATTTCAGTAAGAATTATGGCCAAAAAAAAAAAGAATTGTAGCCGGTATTTCACGGGAACGGAGGCATCATCTTACATTCCACATTGACTCTACTGCAGTCATGCCCCGCTGTGTTGTCTTGGCGGCAGCACGTCAGTTTCTAGTGACAGTAATTACCAGTAATGTTTGTGGGAAGGACAATGGTGGGAGCGATACTGCAGCTTTATCCTTCTCTGTGATAAACTCAGACAGCAGAAAAAAACTTTAGGATTCACATCTGAGAAGTGAGTAGGACTTGGATCCTGGCCACTCTCGTTCGGGAAGTTCCCCGAAGATTTACTGTGTGCCTGGCGCTGTCTCGGCGGTGGGGACCCCTGGTGAACCCAACACATGCGATCCTTCCTCTTTTGAAGACTGGCGTGGTCTCCTGTGCAAAGCTACTCTAGTAATTTCCACTCGCACTCCTGGATTTTCAGATGCATCCAATTCTCTGCCTTTAAGGAGGTTCCCCCTGAGTTTCAGCTGTCTCTCTAAGACTTTCTCCCTGAAAAACCCGTTTGTCTTATGAGGCACAAAAAAGGACTCTGTACATTCCACCTATAGCATCAGGGGTGGAAAAACTTCCTGCACCTTATTTAAAACCTGGGAAAACCACACAAGCATGGCTTACGCAGCCCTGGGCTCCAGCCCGAGAGTGTGCTGATCCTGTCCGCTACTACCAAACTGCACAAAGACCCACATTAAAAGTGTAAGAACAGAGAAATGGGGGGGGGGGGTTGCCGAGACAGAGCAGGAAGAGTTCTTGAATTAAATCACTTTTATCTGGGCTCGTTCGCTTAAGGATGCAATCAACTCACTATTTCAGCAGCTTGGGACCTTAGAAATGTATTTCAAGATTAATTATAAAATGAATTCTTTAAAATGGAAAAATACACTCCTTTCCTATTACTCTTAACAACAGATTCTAGTTAGTGAAGCTGCGAAGCAGTTTAGTGCTTTGACTGCCACCTACTGTTCATTTTTTGCCACATCTCACATGTAGCTTGGGCAGGAGGTAAGAAAAATGCCTTCGGCAAACCATTTTTTAAAAAAGTGTTTTAACATTCGTGCCGAAATGAAAGTAATTTAAAATTTTAAAGGACTGTGAGAGCGTGAATGATTTAACTTCAATTTCCTGTATTTGTCTTAGTGGTTTATGACACGGCATTCATTAAAAACGCAAATTCTACGATGTCTTTAAAATGTATACACGTGCAGGCCATTTCATTCAGTCCTGACATAGTGCCATCCTGCAAATTTATAAAAATTTGCCACGAACACAAACGCATTAATCGGAAAGTATCGTCTCGTGAAGCTGGCGCCTGGTCTTTAAAGCCAAAAAGAGATCTCTATTCTCACACTTTTGTGCCTATACGGCGTGTGCAGACTTCAAAAACATGCACTTCTATATAAGGGGAGTGTTACACATCCCCGGCGATTTTAGAGTGACCGAGATTTCTGAGAGAAATCTGTTCCTTTAACATTGTACTCACGACATCCTGTTAAACACGTAGAGTTCAGAAGGCAGAACAATTTCATGTGTCTCTCTCTAATCTCTAAATTCCTCGCTGTAGAGTAACAACTCATTTTCTGGACATGACAGTGCTATTTACTGTTTAAAAATAGAATCCTTGTGGAAACTTTAAGAATATGTTATCCCAAGGGACATGTATTTTTATGTCTAAACAGCGAGTTGTTTGATGTTTAAACGGTGCCTCTTCAAGCCTTTGTACAAAATTATGCATGTAAAAACATCACAAATTGTGTATATGTTATTACCGACATAGTGCCTATAACTGTTTGCTTTTGTATTTCCAATCGTGCTTGTAGATTGTTTCATTCATACTAAAATCTACCTATTTTTATATTTTTAAAGCATAACGGGAAAATCAACCTAGAATATTTTATCCTTATTAAAATGTTCTTGCTAAAGCTATGTTGCAACTCTAAGTTTAGAATGATACCAATAAATTCTCATATTCTTTACTCTAGCAGAGGAAGGTGTAGAATAGTGGTACCTTCATGTTTTCAGACAGTCTTGGTGAAAGACCACACAAATATTCTATCTTATTTTTGTTATATTATTATTTTTTCCTGAAATATGAAAAGGCCATCTTAGATTTAAAAATCACTGTAATTAGGTCCATCTTTTTGTCTTTTCAGATGAAGGCACACTGTGAAAATTTGTCTTCAATGGTACTAATAATATGGATAAGAAACAAAGGCTTTTCATGTAGCTTTATTTACAGTGGCACTGATAAAATTTATAAACATGATATAAAATAATATTAAGCAACATAAGCAAATTTGATCAAATGTTCATTTTGTATGTCTTCCCCAAGTGAGTCCATCCAACATCAATGACACTAACCCAAAGCCAAAGGAATATAGTCTAACCTAAAATATTGGTGAAGGAATGGAAACAAATAAAATTAAACCGACCTTTTAATAAATGTCTCTTTATTGATTTAAACTCATTTTTTTTTCTTTTTCTGTGCCATGCTGACGAGGCCTGTTAGAATACAAGTATGTATAATAACTCGGACACGACCATTTTTATTTCTTTTGTGTGTCATTACTGAAAGATTGAAGTGAGCTTCACCTAAGTGTGGTGATGCAAAAATAATAGTATCCCAGTCCGGCTGCACAAGAGCGGAGGCAAACAAGAGCCTCATATTAGAGTGCCTTCTAGGTAGCTGACATGACGCATCTAGTCAGACGTAAATAATGACAGACGGAAACTATCATGAGGTCTGTGAAGCATCAACATACTGCTATCATTTTCACTCTAACCTTGCCTTGCCAGCAGCTCTCAGCCTTACAGGCTGAGAGATCATTTAAAAAGCAAATCCTAATGACTCTGCCCACTGTAACAACAGTCAGCGAGATTGGCGTCAATTTAACTCAGTTTAGAAACTCAGAATAACAGCTACCGTTGACTCCCGACACCCTAAACTCCAGTTATGCTCCACAAATCAACACCCGCCCCCTAATGCCACCCCTTTCCCAGGGCTGTTCCCACGCGTTGGAGAACGATTCTCCTCTCTGGTAGGAAAATGACTCATCTCAGTTATTTGCTTGGCACTGTATGTGTAATCTCTTAGGCGGCACCTATTTTTCAGGACTAGCTCATTTGGTACAAAAATGCTCTAAGTCCCCCTTCCTCCTTTATGTGACACACATTATTTGTGTGTATTATGCATGCACAGGAGAACAGTGGGTAAATAACATCCCAGTGTCCCTGTAGCTTAAGCCTAACATGGTTATGGTTCAGATAAACACGTCTGTACATGGCTGCCATAATCAATGTGGAATGGCAGAACAATTTTGCAGGTGCTGTCCCAGGAAGGGGAAAAAAAAATAAAAAAGCTGTCTTGTCTAGATTCCATAGAATCTATTCACCAAGAAAACGTGTGATAAAGCAGTCACACATTTTATTTGTTAAGACAGTGATGACCTCGCAAGCCGGAGGGAAGTAAGGCTGATGTGCAATAGGATAATAGCATTATCGCTTTGCAAATCAGCACGTGGTTTTGCTTGGGTGTGGGCAGAAGGGCTCTGGGTTCCGAGAAGTGTAGCTGGTACCCCGAGAGGCAAGGAGATCAAACTGCCTGGTTGTGAGTGTCAATGTGTGAGGAACAATTGCCATGGATCTCTTTCGGCTTGGTTAAAAACAGGTTGCATGTATGTGTCTTCTCTGTGTTACGAGAGGCTAGGAGGTGAGTGAATGGGCTTGCACGTGTATGTGTGTGTGTGCGTTGTGTGTGTGTGTGTGAGAGAGGCTGGGCTGGAAAGCAGAAAAGAATGGGGGAGACTCACAATAGCCCACCCTAATGCAGAGCTATTGATCTCATTTCATAACACTTTAAGCTCCAGCTAAACATCTTACTTACCTTGTGTAAAAGAGATGCCAAGTTGAAATAAATAATAAACACACAATATTTTAAGGACTTTTGAATTTTGCATGGTAATAAATATTAATGTAGTTTGTGACTCCCAAAGAAAATAGAAGGCGCTTAATTCTGTTGTTGATATCAGGTACAGTGCAGGTTGATTTCCCGGGGTGAAAGTGAAAAATGCACTATTTGGACTGAAATTTAGATTTAATAAATAACTAATTTAGGATCTTGTTCTGTATGCAAGGATATAATCACAAGGCATTCCTTTTTAAAAGGTTTCATTTATTCTTGTGAGCTTAATTATTGCAAGGAAACTGTGAGCAATTTGTTTTTTACCAGTGTCTGATTTCTGAGAATGGTTATTAAATATTAAATGGATGCATAATTCAGGCAATTAAGAAAGTAATCACACAAAGTAATGTAATGGAAGTTAATTATTACTGCATAAGCAAATAGTTCATTAATGCTAGTAGTTGCTATGGCTGCATTCTTAATACATGCAGAACTGAAGCATGAATCCTCTGTGTATTCATGGGGCTAGTAGGAAGTATGATGCTACACAGAGAGAGCACCACTAATGAAAAACAGAAGCAAATAAGGCCATATTGACCCCTGACTTGTCTAAATAAGGTGGGATCATCATTACTTAGGAGAGTTTTATCGAAACCACCGCTGCACTAGCTGCTTATCATTTTTTGGTTTGTAACAATAAACCATCACTTAAGGAGAAACTGAAAGGAGTTCAGCTTGTTAAAACAGAAAATCGCCAATCACACTTCCCCTGTTTTGTTTTGCTTTGCTTTGCTTTTAAAAACTGCTCTTTTGTTAAACAGTTACAGTCATCATTTGGAACTTTAAAAGACTCCTTAGATTTTTTTGCATGAAGCATTAAAGCTGATAATATAGTAGAACTTATTTGGTCCTGCAGCTCGACTTCAAGTGCAAACTCTGATGTTTCTTTGCTAGCGCTACCCCTCGAAAGCATGATGCTTTATAAAGGCTATTTTATATTAATTTAACACACATGGGTTCCAGCGTTCCCCAGACCTCGTGCTGCGGTGAGGCAGCAAGGTGGCTGGAGAGAGCCAGGCAAGGCAGGCAGGAAGGAGATGAACGACAGACAGGACTCAGCCCAGATCCTCTAGGGCCAAGCCAGGCCCTCCTTCAGGGGAGACCAGCCCTTTATGGGTTTACTTTCTAACCACTCCAATCTGCTCAGGATTCAAGGCCCCATGTTGCCTGCCCCACCTTACCATCAACTTTCTCACAAAGAAAGGTAATTCCACCAGGCTGGCACTCTTCCACCACTCCCATTTAGGCATTAACTCACCACATCCTGGAATGATTTGCTTGCCTACTTCCAGCACCTTATCACACTCTTCCTACTATGTGTCAGGCTGAGGACAGTGTTGGTGGGGACACTGGAAATCAAGAGATGCTGCCAGCCATTCAAGGACAGCATAGCACTTCACTAGCCTAGGAATTTCCATAAAAATTCGCAATTAATTTACATAGATCTAAGGGTTCGTGGTTTCCTTAAGCCTAACCATGGAGCTCCAATTTGGGACCCTCTGTTATCAACAAGTTTCTTCAAACAGATAGTGAAAATTTAGGAGATTACTTGCTCGACTTTATAGTATAGAGACTGTAAAGACAGCAGAGTGTTGGTGGGGTCTGAGGTATTTTGTAGAAGGCTTTACCAAGCAAGTAAAGCTTGAGCTAGACTTTTACGATATGGCTGGTGTTTCGAGGGCAAAAACAGAGCATTTCAGGCAAAAGAGTATGAGCAAAGGAAGAAATGTATGATTTCACTCATTTGTTTATCCACTAATGCATTTGTCCACTTAACATTGAACATCTACCGAATTAGCCAGGGTAGTAAAGGTGAGTCATGGCTCCCAGACGTGAAAGAACTTACCATCTAGAAGATGGACTACAGCAAGCATATAAATAACTATATTTTAAAGGAAAAATGCAATTGTTCTGAGCAAGATCCAAAGAGCTATGAGCAGGGGTGAAGGGAGATTCATTTAGGGAACTTCAAAGTGCTTGAGATCAGAGACACATTTCAGCAGGTTGTCACTACAAGAAAACTGCAATAATGTGGGCAGGTAGAAGGCACTGTCAAGATCCCACCTTTGGTTTGGATGTCACACCTCAAAAAGGGGAGGAAAACAGTGCAGTCAAAGTCAAGGAGGTAGAAAAATACATAATATGTCTGGAAATCGCATTTAACTTGACTCAGGCATGATTTATGAAAGGGAAAGCTTTGAAAGGTGAAAAGGACACAATCACGGATGCCCTTAACTGATAGGTAGAGGAGTTTGAGTAAATCATGGAGAATCATGGATTTTCCTTCATGTGGTGCTTTAGGAAGATACATCTGGCTATAGTACTCAGGGAGCTTTGTAATGGGTTAGCTTTAGCAGTAGGGAGACCTTACAGGATGCTGCAAGAGTGTGCCACCCTTCTAGGGGTATATCTGAGGATATTAACATAGTGAACAAGAGAGGGAGCACAGTGAAGGTGCAACTAGGGGAATTTCCAATTCACACCCCACCCCTGATGGGCACAGAGACAGGGCATAGTGACGCATGGATCACTTTCCAATGGAGACACCACCTTTACTCATCAGGCAGGAAGGAAGTGGCCAGCTCAAGATGGCGATGGTTCCTGTGCTGCCTCTGCCACTCTTCCTCTGGAAAGCCTTCTGCATATGCTCCTTGCTCAGGGCAGACTGTGTGAACCAGCGGTCTCCTATATTCTCCTAGGACAAAGTTTAGTGTCTCCCCAGTCACAGCAGTGTCTGCCATAGAACAAAGGTATATAAGGTCAGATCATTTCTGTAAATCTTTGACCTTTAAAAAAAACTCTTACTCTGCCAAGCTTCCAGGCCAGTTGAACAGGGCTTGAAGCTTTCGGGTTTGGGCTTCTCTGCCTCCTTCTGACTTGGGAGCAAGCTGTTCCTTCAGCATCGAAAGTGGGATCTCCTCCATTATCTTACCCAATTTCCATACTCTGAGAAGGAAGTAGTAAGACATTATTATTATAGTTTTTTTCTGTTTTGCTGTTGAAGCTCAGAGGAGCTAAATGCCTAATTTAAGATAACATAGCTCCTGAAAAATGACCCTGGGATTAAAACTAGCCTTTCTTCCTCACAAAGAAATTGATACCTGAGAAAGCTCTGAAAGGTAGCAGCAGACTTTTTGTATCCATAGAATTTCTTCTGGGCTTCTCAGTTCGATTCTAACAGTTATAGGCCAAACCCAAGTCAGGATCAGGATTATTCAAAACAGAGTTTTACCTTCATTTTCTTGAGTGCTACACTTTCCCATTCAGTATTAGATCTGTTCTTTACTTTTGCAGAGATTCTAATATGGTAAGACTGCGTTCTAACTCATGCTCTGCTGAAATAATTTTCTCACTCTGGGAAAGTCATACATATCTGCCTAGGTCCTTCTTTCATTCCTTTCCAAGTCATCAGTGACTAAATGTCAGACCCGATCTCAGCAATAAAAAGTGGGCACTTTGCTTGCTCATCTGTATGCCCAGCTTTTGCTTAAAGCCTCAAGGTCATTGGTTTACTAAGACAATTTTAGAACTTTCCAAAGAATCCCAAAGCACTTCCAAAGTTAACTGCTTCTCCTTCACTGATACGGTGAAATTGCTATTAGATTATAGAGTTTTACGAGTATGACATTGCTACACCTGAAGTCACAACAATTTTTAACTTATGCTGAATTAGCTGCTAGTCGGTTTCTTTCATTTCACATTTTGCAAGTCTTAAATCCTGGAAAAGCAAGCAGACACAAGCAGGCCGAAGATGTGTGAGGGGGCATGAAGACGATCTAATGGGCATTCACACCATCATGTTAGGTCTATGCTCCAACTCTCTTTGGGTGACCTTCCTGGCGCTGGGGGTGGCAGGTGGGGCATGGTCAAGAGGACAATCCCCATTTCCTGTGAACTCAGGGCGGCGGCTGAGCTCTCATTAGACCACATCTAAGCTGCCAGCGAACGGCTCAGGACTCACACTGGAGCTCTCGTGTCAAACCTTCCACATCACCACAGTGGGAAAAAAACACACCTTATGGGGACTAATGACTAATTCCCTACATCATGTCTAATGCATCCCAGGATGCTAACTTCAGCACACCTGCCTCCATCGCTGGTAAGGTAATGAGATCGCTTGTGAGTTACTGGTCACTGACAACATTTATAATATTCTTCAGCCTAACGTTATTGCATAGGTCAGTGCGCAGTTCTTGCAGGAAGTGGGTGAATTCTGACACCTTGGGAGCCCCAGTTTTACGGGCAGTTGGTCAGCAAAGTGGTTCAAAACCCTTTATAAATGAGGTGGATGCATTTGGAAAGGTTCTAGGTGTCCCGTGATACCCTGTTAAATTTTGTTACTAATTACATCATCAAGAGGTAATTATAGCACTCTGAGACCGGAGATTTGAAAATCATAACTATCCAGGAAATTTAGCCCATAAAAAAGGTATGTATTGGCCTGGATAACTAGGGTGGTTGAGAGAAAGTGCGGGGTGGCATGGGGAAGGAGCTTGGAAATCCAGATCACTTGAGGTGAGTTAGCACCTAAATCCATTGGTGGCTGTCATCACCGGGATATGCTATAGAGAATTCTCAATTTTAGAGAATCAGAAATACTTAATTCACTCAGGAGTGTGTCCAGAATAATTATTTTATTTTTTCCTTCTCAAATCCACATCCCACTGTGGGTTCTCAGCTGAGCTGAAAGAAATGTGAACTTTCATAAGCAGCATTTCTGGGCTGCAGTGAGACACAAGTTAGCCTGGTCTGTTATTACTCTCCACATCGCCTTTTGCATTTCTGCCATGAAGGAACTAGAGGGAAGAGGTTCCCGACTTTCGCTCCCCACCCTCAGAAGCTCTGACAAAGTGGTTAATTACACAGGCTCCAGAATCAGAATCTCTTTGGGTGCTTTCTGGCTCCTCTAGTGTAATGTTGTGTACTTGTTAAGGTAACTCTTGCTGCTCCAGCAAATACATCCTGAATTAATAGTTCTTAGACACAGCAGAATTTTATTGCTTTCTCATCTAACAGTTCATACTGTTGTCCTTTGAAGAGCAATCTTCCATGTCGTGATTGAGGCCTGAGGCTCCGTTGCCTTGTGACTGACTGACTCTTCAGTCTCCTAGAACCTCATTGTTTTCTGCATCCCACCAGCAAGTGGGTAGGGAGTGTGGAGAAGGCATAGCCAGTAATTGACACTTAACCTCTGCTGCTTTCTATTGGTAAGAACTAATCACATGGCTTCACCAAGATGCAAAGGAAGCTGGGAAGTGTAGTTCCCTACTGGACAGCCGCTCTTATTGACTTGGTTCTCTAGAATGAAGAGCACAAAAATCAGTGAAAGGTTAGGTGTCCTTGCCCCACTTGGGCAATATGCTTCAACTCTGTACTTCAGTTTAGCTCCTTGTCTATAATAGAGACAATAGCAATATCTATTTTTATAAGCGTTATATAGGTTGAATTAGATAAGATACATAAAATGTTTGGCATACAGAACTCAATAAAAGAAATTATTTCAACTATTTTTATTGTTCATTTCTTCGAGCCACTGTATGTCTACCTAACAGATATTCATAATTAATATCTCAACTTAGTCTAATTAAAGTAAGTGATCGTATAGTATTTGATAAGATCCACATTCATTTTCTGAACAAAGAGAATCTCTTTGATAGGGTATAAAATTACATGGAGTGACAGACAGTCCCCAAAGGACGTGAAGCCTGCCAGTAAAATCATGGCCCCTGCCCACCTCCCGCTGCATGATCTGTACTCAAAGGAGGGAGAAGTTTGACTCTCTCAGAGGGGATGACAGAAGAGCTCATCATTTCATTGTCTGTCTGCTATTTTTCAGTATTTATTTCCATACCATTTTCATTAAGAATTACAAGCATTTGTCTTTGACTCTACATCTATATATGCTCAAAAGACTGGAAAGAGATTTTAATCCTTGATGTAATTCAGTTCTATTTCAATAAAACTGCCTTGTGAATAGCAATCAATTCATTAAGATCAACTTTTCTTGCCAGTACTTCTTTTTTTCAGAGTACAGAAGAATTCTGTAGTCACCATAAGAATCTTGGGAAAGTAAAAAGTATTTATGAAGATAATCCAGGATTTTTCCATTTATATCCAGGACAGGGGAGCTTGCTACTGACTAGAATGATACGCTCTCTAAAGGGCCATGTGGTTTTGCACAGTTCCATAAACTAACCCTGGGCCACATCTGACCCGACCCAGTATAGTTGGACAGTCGGGTTCAAGGGCACATAATGTAGTTCTTCTGCAAATGGGCAGTCGACACAATGGGTGCCTGGGTTGGAATCTTGGCTTCACTTCTAGACCTGCACAACTTTGGGCAAATTATTTAAACTTTCTAAGTCCTGGCTTCCTTATATTCGAACTGAGATAGAAATATTTCCTGATTATAGATTTAAGATAATTTATGTGAAATGCTGAGCATAGTGCTTGGTGCACAAAAATAGGGAAAGCTTGTAACATGCTGTGCTTTAAGTGCTTTTCTTATATTTACTCATTCAATCCACCTATTGAGAGATAGGACTGTGATTGCTCCCACTTCACAGGGGAGGAAACTAGAGCCCAGAGGGTTCGAGTGGTCTTTCCAAGATCATATAGCTTGTTAAGTGTTAGTATCAAAATTCAAGCTTATGGCAGTGGAGTTTGTGCCCTTAACCTCTCACAGCTCAGAAATGTTATCCCCAGCTTAAATTTTTATTAAAACGTAGAGGTTCTAAATTTAATTCTGAAATCTTTAGTAATATAGTTCTTAAATTGGGGATATTGAGGACTAAGGAACTAGAAAAACCTTGGTCATCAATAGCTGAATTAGAGAATGAATGAATGAATAATGAAAACAAATTTTGCATGATCTGAAGCCAGGGATATGTCTCAAAACCATACTCTGAAAACGAATGACGATTAGGACATGGACGGTACACTACCTAACATCACACTGAACATCAAAGTGATAATTCTGAAGCACAAATTTGGATTGGAGTTACAGGAATCATCCCTCTGAATCCCAGAGCCCAGATAGGGGACGCTTGCTCCACTTGCTGTGACGGTCCCGTGGCAGCAATGTGTGTGTGGAAGTGCTTTGCCAGAACCCATTGCTGGGCTCTAGGAAACGTTTTTCTCTGACTTTCTTAAGCCACATTGGGAGTTCCATTAGCAGTGTGGAGGCCTTGAGTGTCCTCTGCATTATGCTAATTGCTTAAGCATGGCAGGTTATTACTTCAGTCAGAGGGCTAACGTAGATTGGTGGGGGATAGGGTAAAAAAACAATTTTCTAGTTTTTGAGATGCGATTATGTATAGATGAGAAGCCATAAAAATCTTACACTTGGGTGGCTCATCAGTGAGATTGAAAAGGCGACTGGAGCCCATAGAGCCAAGGGAAGGAGTGGCTGGAGGCTGACAAGTCTACAGCAGTGATTTAAAAATAACCATGGTAATTCTGTAGCAAAACAGAACAATAAAACCAAGTCACGGTGCTCAAAAAAGACATTGGCCCAATACAATGCTCTTTCATTGGATAAGCTATTTTCATAGCACACCCAAATTTCAAAATGTCAGCCTGATAAATAGGGGAGATCTGAAAGGATACGGTCAAGGTGTTTTGTTTTAATCCTTAAAGAAAAAAAAAACCCTTGTTTCTAACAATCTTTGAGAGCTTTAGGGGAAGAGGATGATGTGCTTTGAAAACAGACCCAGTTATATTCTGTCTGGATGCTATTTTAATATACACAACTATTAAGTAGGTTTAGACCATATTATGAGGCTCATTCTTTCTCTGTACTATTCTCTAGAATATTGGTTAGAATTCAATAACCATGAAGAGCTATAAAAGTTTAGAATATAACACCTTACTCTAATTTCCATTTTCTTCTGCACAGAAATGCTGGCTTGGTAAGATTAGAGTCTACTAGCATCTGGTATAATATGTAGTCTGGCAGGTGGCGATGTGCATAGACTTCAGAGTTGCCCTGTCCTAGGTTTGAAAATCATCTCTGCTAGTTTTCAAAACTATTGACTGGTAAACGTCATACAGTATTTAATATTTTAAGGCTCTCCCTTCTCATTTTAAAAATGAGGGTAAATAGTGTCCATGGTATAGGGGTTTTCAGAAACCTAAACTGGTAAATGCAAACACATGGTACAAACTAAATAAATAGTAGCTGCTTGTTATAGTTGCTTTTCGCGCTGCTGCCTGCACTTGTGGGCAAGATGCATGATATTTGATAGGTAACGTGGTCACTCTGACTTCTGAATCTTTCCAGGCAAGATTCTGGACTCAGTAGCTGTGAGGTCCCTCAAAGTCTTGGGAGCCGATCTATATACAAGTATATGTTGTCATTCATAGAAATCTCTGTGTGGTTTACATCAGTGGTCCATGTAATATTTTCCAGGAACACTGTGTCTCTCAGGACTTAAGAATCTTGATTTCACTTGTTTCTCCTGCTAGGTAAAGATCTCTTCATACCCAACTCCATTATCTGAGATTAGAAATGAGGTCATAACTGATTCCAAAGACTAGGGAAATCGACACAGCTGGCAAGAGCAGCTAGACTTCACATATATTGGGCTCTGTCTTGGCAGGACATTCTTATGTACTAATCATCTAAAAGGAAAGATGTTTCAGGCACTGTCTTGTTTTGCTCTAAATCCCTAGTTGAAACACACTTAGAATTAAATAGTACCCAGAGAGGAGCCCAGTGCAGTTCTGTCTCGACTTCCTCAGCATTGTTATTTACTCTGTGATGGGAGAGAGAAAAGCCATCCATAAAATTCCAAGTGAATTAGAAAGTGGCGCAGCTGCAAGCATCCAGGGCCGATTTCAGACCATGTTTTGACATTGATTATCGCTGCCTTTGCTATCTAGTGTCATTCTAGTCAATGGGATTACAGTGGGGAGTTTAAGGGAGCACAGAGAGAAAATGACACACAGATGCACAAAGTTGATGGTAAAAGAAACCAGTCAAGAAAGGCTAAACTAGTTTGGGCACTTGGGTTGAAGGGACAGGGTGGAACACCTGTTAAGGAGGGTAGCAGAAGGACGAGATCATTTCCCTAGCTAAATCTCAGTTGCCATAGAAAACCTCGGATCAGTTTTCTATGTTCCACCTTCTCATCCTCTCTTTATATTGAGGTAATATTAATTATATTTAGAAATTATCTTGTTTAAAATTTTCTGCAGAAAATAAAATTCATGAAGATGTAGAAGACAGAGAATTGAGCACCCAGGAATTGTAGCGATGCATTTGTTTTAAAGATTTGGCGGGGTGGGAGGTGGCACTAAGGATGGAACTCAGAGTCTCATGTATGCTAGTCATGTAGTCAACCACTGAGCTACATCCCTTGCGCAGTGTATTACTTTTTTGTGCTGCTTAAACCTTTCCAATGCATTTCTTTGTGTTTATCTCCTTAGGTCCTTAAATATTCTTTGAAGATACTATTAGTTGTACTGTATCAGTTGAATACATTAGGCTGCAAGTAACAGAATATTCAACTCAATGTGTCTCAGACAAGAAAATGTATTAGTTTAGAGCTGTGGGCAGATTTTAGGATTGGTTGATTCAGTGACTCAACATTATTATCAATTACCTATTACTGGTGTTGCCTACATCATCAGGGTAGTAGGAAGATACCTGCAGCAGTTAAGACACCACAACAAAGCTGAGTATGTTTAGAGAAAAATGAAAGATTATTTTCCATCACTGGCCAGGGTTGTGTTTCTCGGGAAGAGGAACAGGATTAGTTTTAGATCAATCAAGTCCATTTGTGGAGCTGGGAGCTCAGGGTTCCCTGAGGCAGTTAGCTAGGGCAAAGGTAAAAGGTTTCAAAACTGAATAAGATTTACATTAAAAAAGGAGATGGGGGACTGAACACAAGGTAGACAGCTCACTGTGTCTACTATCTCCAATATACATGAAAAGAAACAGAAACTCAGATGGGAAAGGGATTGCTTAAGATATAGAACCATAGTTGATAAAGCTGTGTTTTTTAAAGTGTGTAGAATATTCACAGAACAAACATATTCTGGGTACAAGAGACTTTAAAGTTCATCAAGCTGAAGCCGTTTATCTACCTAGCACCGGCAAGCCCGGCCCTTGCTGTCTCCACCTCCTCTTCTGAAGGAGCTTACAGCTTCCTGATAGGTGCTTCCGACCTGAATGTATCTCCAACTCTGCTAGTCTTCATTTTGAAGGGAATTCATTGTACATGCAGGAGTGCAGGCCGGAATGTAAGTGTCTAAGGGACAGGGTGGTTGCAGAGGGAGGCAGGAAGGGAGGGGACGGAAGGAGAGAAAGAGTGTCTTGGTCATTTTTTCATCATGGCAACGCAACAACCAATACCCAGGATTTAAAGGAGGGCGGGTTTGTCTCGGCTCACAGTTACAGCTCCGGGTCTGCAGGCTCTACTGTGGAAATGGCGTGATGGAAGGGTCTGGTGGAGGGCAGCTGCTCATGGCCCGGAGTCCAGGAGGCCGGCAGGAGATACACTCTCCCAGGTCACACCCCACTCCAGTGCCGTCTCTCTGACCAGGCCCCAGCTCCTAACATCATGTCCGGCTACAGAGACCTGTGATCCACTCACCTTCCAAAAGCCCTGCCTGTGAGAACATGAGAGTTTGGGGGGGTCATTCTTAATCTAAAAAGGGGAGGGAGGAGAATGGCAATCACTGAAGGTCCTCCTGCTCCCCAGGGAGATGAGTGCGGGAGGCTCATGAAGAGTGTTTCCAACTAAATCTCTCCCAAGAAAATGGGTGGGGGCTTAGGACTGAGCAGCTCCCCTTTTCCATCCATGTAGACCTCTGAGGCCTCCTTATCTCTCCTCTCCATTTCTTTAGTGCCCCCCAACTTTCACCGCAGCCCTCTCTCCCCAGGTTTTGCTTTTCTGTCCGTTATGGTTGCATCCAGGTGCTCAGTTCCATCTGGTTTTACCTGATAAGCCCAGAATGAGAGCTGGGAATTGGTTTCAAATTCTGCAAGGAGAAGGAGGTCAAAAGCAGCAGTGCTGTCCATTTTAGCCGGAAGCTGAAGCATTTTCGAGGGAAGCAAGTCTTTCTCCTGCAAAAAATACACTCACCACACACGGCCTGTTAGTATGCTGGGAGAGTCTTTGTCTCTTTGCTGAACCTTATCAAATATTCCTAAGATTGTCTACCTCTTAGCATAATTGGAGAACATCTTAATGCTAAAAAGCCACTGTCTCCCACCTTATCAAAGACATTTTCATCCAAACTTGGCAGGGGCAAGAGTGGGGATGCTCCCTATCACTGAGACTAAAGCACACTGTCAGGGCTGTTGGCTGCAGCATCAGTGGCTAGGCCACCGCCACTGCCTGGTGAATGTTCTTGTTCTGGGGTGTGTGTGTGTGTGTGTGAGAGAGAGAGAGTGTGTGTGCATGTGTGCGTGTTCATGTGCACATGTGCATGCCCACATACATAAGATAGGATTATGAAGGAGATCTCTGCTTCAGTTTGTGGGATGGAATGGGGCTTTGCCTGAGATTAAGTCAATGCAGATTTAGATGTTGGGGTTCAGATGTGAGGAAACCAACTAATGACAAGTGCCCATGACACTGGAGTGTGAATTATCTGAATTTCTATAGTGGAAGAAAAGACTCAAGACTGGACTGAAAAGGAAACAAAATCAAGTTAAAAAAAATTTACCCGTTAACAGAGCAGATCAATCCACAGGACTCCGCAGACAGATATTTTTCGGACCTACCATCCCTGTGGTTCTCGAACATGTGGATGCAGCAGAATGGGAGAGCAGTTACACAAAATACCAGTTTCTGAAACTCATCCCAGATGACGCTCCTCTGGGGTTGGGGACAAGGAATCCACATGAGTTATGAACTACCGGGGGACTTCTGGCGGGGCTGGTCTGTAGACTTCCTCGGAGAAACACTCCAGCATAGGCAAGAGGATCAGAAAACAGCAAAAATACTTGTGTTTAAGTAGAACGTTCTACCTCAGATTCTTTAACCACATTATCTAATTTCAACCTCACAGTAGCCCTTACAGGTAGTACCATCTTAAATCATTTTGTAGGTAGGCTAAGTGCTGCACAGAAATGTTAAATAAGTTGTTGAAGATCACAAAGCCAGTGAGTGGATGCAGGATTTGCACCCCACACCAGTCCAAGCCCACGCTTTTGTGCCTAAGCAGGGCTCCCTGAAAAGGACAAAGGATTCAAATACTGAAGTTTGCATCTAAGAATATTACCAAGGTCTGTAGATTTTAGGAGTTGACCCCATGAGGAATAGAGAAAGATGGCAATCATGGTCAAAAATGAAAACACCAATGTATACCTCAGTGACAAATAGGTTGTATCTTATGTCTATTAACATTCAAAAATTTGGTTCAATAATCTTGAAACCATGGCAGGGGTGGATTTATATAACATTAGCAAACTCTATGGTTTTGGTTTCCTTAACTCTGTCAGAGCAAAATTAAAGACTAGAATCCAGCCTAGACCCAACTAATAGCAACTCTCAGACAACTAGATATATTCTCCTCACTTTTATCTGAGGAGGAGAAATACAAATGATAAAATGAATGATAACCAAAGAGTAGGCATTTTTGTCTTTAAAAATGATCATCTTTTAGGACATGTTCTCAGTACACATTGAACCCAGTAGCCTATACATTCATTAATTGTGTTCAGGACCCCCCCCCACCCCCGCCCCATGAGACCTAACATTTTTAGAAAAATGATCCTATTCCCTGCAAACTGCGTCACATGAAAAGCATGCATTTGTCCGGCTGAATTTGTTGAGGAATAGAAAGAGCTTGAAACATAAAGGTTTGTTTTTAATGACCAGAAAATTCAATTAACCAGAGAATTGTAGTTGTCAAAGATACAAGACTTTTTCCCTAAATGGAATAGTTTATGTGTGAGGGTGGGTGTTGGAGAGTAGTTTTAGGGGGTGGGAATAGGAAGCTCGGTCTCTGTACTGAACACATTTTTGAAAGGAGAGGAGTAACACAATATTCTGTATATATTAAAAAAAAATAAGTCACTTCAGTGAATTTGGATTCAACATAATAAAAAAGGAAAGTTTCGGAAAAAGGCAAATAGCTTCCTGCCATTCTGAGTGGTGGTCCCATTGGGAGGCAGAGAGATGTACAAAAGTCTTTTTGTACTGGTGATCTTTTGATCCTTTATTTTTATAGGAGATAAGACAGTAATTTTTCTACTGACCCACAGCAAGATTCCTAAGAGAGTCCCAGAAATGGTCCTGGATTATGGTGAATTTATAAAGTTGGCAGAAAGCATATATAAAAGTGATTTCCTTCACCTCGGTTTATATATCATTTTCCATTGAAAAAAGCTTTTTAAAAATTGTATTTTCTTTTTCATCCTGCACCTGTGAAGTATGAGGAACAGATACTGTGAATGTTGTTTAATAGAGGAGCTAGAGAAATACCTGACACACTTAGCCAGGACCATAGAGAGGTATCAGAGATACAATTTAAGGGCCCTTTCTGCTCCCACCATTTGCCATCAAATAATTACCTGTTAGTTATTATCCATCATTAGGAATGTGGTCTTAAAGTCTTGTCTGCCTTGAGTCCGCCCCATCCCTAACTCCACTGTAAATAGCATCATGGTGAAGAAAAATGATTTTGAAAATGCCACATCTTTAAGAAAATTGTAAAAACAAGTAATTTCACCCTAGACTTGAAGTTCTTACTTGAAGGGGGAAAAAGATGGACAAGTATGGAATTTTCATTGGCATTTTCCATGTGGCGAGAGCCGTATTATGCCTGTCCTCCGTCTACAAGGCAAGTGGCCTGCTCTGTGTCAGAGCCTCTCCTGGATTTCCCCATCTAGCTCAATGGGAGTTTTTGAGATGCGGAGAGACAGAGACTGGCTGACCTTTAAAAAGCGCTGATCCATTTGTAGTATCTACTGTCGACTTTGCGGTGACTTCAATATTTCAGTGGAGGTTTTTAATAGAAAGGAGGTTCAGGAACCACACATTTTATTTCTACTTGGCCATTGGGAATTACCATATTTGACCATCAGGGAGGTATGATAAATGTTCTTTAGTGTCACTTTACTACATGGCAATCAAATAATAGAACTTGTTCTGAGTAGGGCAGAGAACTAGCTGCTAGGGAACAAAGAGCTAGTAAAAACTTAGTTTTTCTGTGAGTTAAAATAGATAAGTGAGTCTCTGGATTTATGGCCTTTTACAGTGTAAGACTGGCTGGGTTTCACTTTGAGAAGGGGCAGATGAAGGGCAGTGGCAGAATAAAGGGTGGTCATGGTCTATTGTCTGGGATAAGTTTTTCCATTTGGATACTGGAAAATTTGGAAGACAAGTCCAAAAAGATTTTCCTTTAAAGTTTACTTTTACTGTTTGGGTAAAGTTTACTTTTACTGTTCAGTGACACAACACGGGGAATTTTGGTGGCCCAAGAAAGGCAAGTGAGATGATGAAAAGTTGTTCAGATGCCCCTTCCAAAATGCTGAGTGAAGATGTAGAAGAGGTAACAATAATTCTGAGATTTTTATTCTTTGAATTTAAAGAGGTTTTTTTTTTTTTTCTGGACAAAGTGTTGGCAAATGTAATATATAAACGAAGATGAAAATTTGGTGTTTGTTAGCAATTATGGTTCACTGTGAGCCAGTCTTGGAAAAACATGGTACGTACACAAGAACCAGTGAGTACAGAAAGAAACGAGACAGACCTATCTGTTACCCAGTCTGTTTCTAGAGCAACTCGTGGCTCTTACGGAGTGGTTTACTCGTGGGATGCCTGGAGTGGGATAAAAAGCCAGGCCTCGCCACAGAGAAAATTAAATACTTAAACAGTGCAGTACATTTTGAAAATGTCTCCCAACTGATTTAGCAAACCCACAAAAATGTAGTGAATGAGGAATAAACACCATAAATTGATTGACCAAACATTTTTGGTGCATTGAGCCAGTGAATAATTATATTAGGAGCAAGGTAAGAGAGACCTCAGTGCATAGATGTTTTCTGAAGATTCTATTCTTTTGAACTCATGCTATTAAAAAACATTACAGACAACTTTTACACCACTGCCAGGACAGAAAATATTCCTGAACTTTGCTCACACACTCTAAAGGATACCAGCTTTACATAATAAAAAATTAGGTATGTGAAAGTTCCAGCACATTTCTTAGCATAAAGTTAGTACTTTATAAATGTGAATGTGTTGAATCTAAAATTAAGTAAGATTCCCACACAGTTTGAGTTTTATTTTATTCTTTTGTTTGAATTTGTGTAATATATATCCCTCTCTAACTACCTCTATTTCTCTTATATCCTTCTTAAAAGAATTGTCTAGCTTCCCTGTCTTCCTTGTTTCTTTATCTTCTTCAAATCCCTTGGTTTGCCTCTCATCCCCACCCCACACTCAGACTAACTCAGGAAGAAGTTACTAATTGCCAATTTCAATAGCACTTTCAGTTCTCATTTTGCCATATCTCACTGGAATACCAAAATGCCACAGGTTTTGTGTAATAACTGTGACCATCCCTTTGTCCTGAGGCATGGCCACAGCTCCCTGCCATGCTGTGTCATATCCCATAAAAACTTGGGGTTCTCACTTAGGCTCCAGAGAGTTATTGTTTGTCTGGAGAATAACCTAACATCCCAGGAAATCCTCCACTTACAGAAACAAAACCAATCAATTAAGCGACTTAGATGCTTTTTGGTGGAAATGCCAATGTCTATAGGTGTCTGAGACATGATACATTTAGGCTGCCACCCTTCCAGACTGGGTTCCTTGCCTTCCAGACAGAAAATATGTCAGAGATTCAACATATGTGGGACCCCATTTAGTGCTGATAGAAGGTCACTCAGAACTTGTGTGATCTTGGATAAATTACCCAACTTCTCTGTTCCTTAGGTAACTTGTAACAGGTACAATAATGCCTATGTCATAGGGTCGGTGGGAGGATTAAATTAGATAAATTTTGTAAAGTGTTTTGCAGAGAACAAGGTCTCTGGTGAGGGCTTAATAAATGTCAGTTGCTGTTATTACTACTGTCAAGTGTCTTCTGGCCTGTTGTGTCTATAGGAAACCAGCTTTGAGAAGGAGCTCAGAGAGGAAAATGTCCTGGAGGGAAGCTGAAATAAAAATGTAAACCATTTTCCACACTGGAATTCAAAACCTTTCATTAAACGAGAGTATGTCTCATTTCATTTAGTGATCTAAGGCAAACAAAAAATCCCAGAATTAACATGAAAAATTTGAATCTGTTTTCATCTTGAATGATTATCACTATGTTTTGCTATTTCTCCCCTTTTTGTGCTCTCTCTAAACCCCTTGTGCAAAAGTCACCTCTTGGGTCCCTGTGCCGCTTCGGCTCAATTATCTTTCAGGGCTGCTCTGATTTCCCTAGTTATAGGAAAAAGCAGTAGATTTCTCCCTTCTCTAGGGATTTCACTCCTCCTTTCACAGGGAACTTCTAACAGAAAGTGCTCCTTCTTTCCTTTCTACACTAAGCTCTCTTGCATGCTTTAGAATTTGTGGCTGGCATCATCCTCCTGGACAAGGGGCTACATTTCCTATCTAGGAGGCCCAAGACGGCACAAAGGACAGGTGACAGGCAGGGCCAGGGAGCACCCTGGGACCGAAGGCATCTCAGCTGGAGGGAATCCTGGGGCTCACAGGCCGGCAAGTGGCAGCTGCATCAGCTTTGCTAGCTCAAGTTAGTGGTGTACCTTTGCTTCCCTCACTTCCTACTCCTCTAGCTGCTGCTTCTCTACCTGCTTTGCTGGCTTCTCTTTCTCCACCAGTGTTCAACACTTAAGGGGCTGGCTGTGACTCTTCCTTTTCCCTAGATAATCTCAACCATTCCAGGGCAACTTTTCCCCCAAGTTTTAGACAAGTGCGTCCAGTTGCCCACTGGATGATTCTTACGTGGATTTCCCAGAGGTCAGTGAAACTCACTGTGACTAAATTCACCCTACAACAGTGATGGCGAACCTTTTAGAGATGAGTGCCCAAACTACAACCCCAAACTCACTTATTTATAGCAAATTCCTAACACTGCAATTAAACCTGAATACTGAGGTCTTAGTTTAGAAAAAACAAGCCATACATTAAAAGAAAACAAATGATACACATGCCATAGGTTCACCACCACTGCCTTATAATCTTTCCTCTTCCTCAAACTTGTTTCCCCCTCAAAATCCCCTTTCTTGGACAATGGTACTACTCCCGAAGTTGTTGCCCATGGAAAAATCTGGACACAGATCTTAACTTTTTTTTGTCCGCTCCATCAATCACTATTTCTTGTCAGGTCCACTCCCCACTTGGCAGTAATGTTGCACTCCTACTGCCGCACTGGTTGGTACCAGAAGAAAGCTAGTAAGGAACTAGGACTTTCGCCATCATCCAATGGTAATGAAGCCATCCTCAATCTTGCTATCTATGTATTTGTCTTATAAGGACATCTATCATAGGACTTAGGCCTACTCAGATAATCCAGGGTGACTTTCTCATCTCAAGATCCTTAGTTCTACCTGCAAATACCCTTTCCCAAATAAAGTGACGTCCTTCCCGTACACAAATAACAGACTCACTGAGAGAGAAAATAGGGAAACAACATCTTTCACAACAGCATCCAAAAAAATGAAGCACCTAGGAATCAATCTAACAAAGGAAGTAAAAGATCTATACATTGAAAACTACAGTATTTTGAAAAAGGAGATTGAAGAAGATATTAGAAAATGGAAGAATATGCCCTGTTCTTGAGTAGGAAGAACCAATATAGTGAAAATGGCCATAGTCCCAAAATTGTTATACAGATTTAATGCAATCCCAATTAAAATACCAACAGCATACCTCACAGAATTAGTGAAAACAATCCTAAAATTCATTTGTAACCAGAAGAAACCTAGAATAGGAAACACAATTCTGGGGAACAGAAGCAAAGCAGGGGCCATCACAATCCCTGACCTGAAATTATATTACAAAGCTACTGTAATAAAAATAGCATGGTACTGCCAAAAAAAGCAACATTCACAGGTTCTATGGATTAGGGTTTGGACAAATAGTTTTTTGGGGGCCCATTCAACCCACTATAGATTCAAAGACTGAGATGACCAAAGTGTTAGAATTATCAGGCAAGGTTTTAAAGTAGCCATGACAAAGATATTTCAATTAGAAATTATGTACATATTAGTAACCAATAAAAATAGAAAACCTCAATAAAGAAATAGAAATTATCACCAAAGAAATGAAAGATATTGGGAGGAACTAAGTGGAAATTTTAGAATATATAATATGAAAATTAAAGCTCAGTGATGGAATCAATAGCTAATAGAGGGGACAGAGAAAAGAATATGTGAACCAGAAAGTAGAACAATAGAAATTATCCAATCTGAGCAACAGAGAAAAAAAACAGATTAAAAAAAAAAAACAACTAAACAGAACTTCAGGGACCTGTGAGACTGTTACAAAAGACCTGTCAGTCATATAATCAGAATCCAAGGGGAGGAGAAAGAGATTAGGCTGAAAACATACAAGATGAAATAAAGAACAAAAACTTCTCAAATTCAGTAAGAGGCTCAAACCTACAGATTTAAGAAATTGAGAGAATCTGAAACAAGAGAAATCCAAAGAAATTCATGTCAAAATAAATCATAGTGTCTGAAAACTAAAGAAAAGAAAAAAAGCCTAAAAGTAGCCAGAAAATAACAATGCCTTATCTAAATGGGAAAAGTGATTAGAATGACACTTGTGTTTCTCATCATAAACCACTTAGAATAAAGTGGCACAGTATTTTTCAAAAGTTCAAAGAAAATTGTCAATCAGAATCCTGTACCCTGTAAAAATATTCTCAGGAATGAAGGGGAAATCAAGGCATTGTCAGATGAAGGACAATTAAGAGAATTTGTCTGCAGCAGGCCTATTTTAATAGAATGGCTGAGAGAAGTTCTCTAAGCAGACAGGGAAAAATACAAGAGGAAACCTTGGAAAATCAGGAAGGAAGGAAGGAAGGAAGAAAACAATAGGCACAAATGTGAATAAATACAACAGCCTTTCCTTCTCTTGGTTTCTAAGTTATGTTTGATAGTTGAAGCAAAAACTTAGTCTGTAATATTGTTCAGATATATAGAGTGAAATAAAAACGGCTATATTGTAAATCAGGGATATTGAGGAGATGTAAAGAGAAGTCAAGTTTCAATACATCACTCACTTTGGTGAAATCATGAAACCAATAAACATTGATGTTACATTTATTTGATGTAATAGCTAGAGCAACCACTGAGTATACATAGAGATATACTCAAGAATAATACAGATAAATCAAAATGGAATTCTTAAAGTAAGTTCAGATCATCCATAGGAAAACAGGAAAAAAGAATACCAAAAACCAACAGAGAAAACCAATGGTAATAAAGAGAAAAAAAAATAAAAGGACACACCTAACCCCTAGCACATGATTAATTATATTAAATATAAATGGTCTAAATATACAAATTAAAAAACACAACAGTTTAAAAACATGAATCAACTATATGCTGTCTACAGGAGACACTTCAAATATAATACAGACAGAAAGAAAAAGGATGGAAAAATATGTCATGCAACTACTAATCCAAGAAAAGCATGAATAGCTATACTAACAGGTAAAATAGATTTCAGAGAAAAGAAAATCACCAGAGGCAGAATGAAACATAGTGGTCAGTCCACAAAGGACATTTAGCAATCCTAAATGTTTGTTCACCAAACAACAGCTGCAAAATATGTAAAGCAAAAACTGATGAAACTGAATGGAGGAAAGCAGAAATGCATATAGTTAGGTCAATACCCCACTCAACAATTAATACAACAACTAGACAGAGAATCAATAAAAGTATAATGGAACTGAACAACTGAACAATAGAATCTAATAATCTTCATGGAACATTCCACCCAACAACAGAACATTCTTTTCAAGAGCCCTCGAAATATGCACCAAGGTAAATCATTACCTGAGCTACAAAACAAACCCTGAAATCATATAGAGTGACTTCTCTGACTATAATAGAATGAAACTAGAAATCAATAACAGGAAGACCACAGGAAAATTTATAGTGCTATATGTATATATTAGAAAAGTAGAAAAACCTCACATCAGTAATCTTAATTCTCCCTATAAGAAAGAGGAGCAAGATAGGAAAAGAAGAGCAAAATAACCACAAAGCAAAACAGGAGAAGAGAAGGAGCAGAAATCAATGACAAAAAAATAGAAAAATCAATAATACCAAGAGCTTGTTCTTTGAAAAGATCAACATTGATAAGACTTTAGCAAGAAGACACAAACAAGAAGAAAAGACGCAAATTACCAACACCAGAAATGAAACAGAAGCTCTCACTACAGACCGTGCCAACATCCAAAGGATCATAAGTTAATAATATGGGCAACTCTGCGTGCACATAGTTGACACCCTGGAGAAAATGAACAATCTCCTTGAAATATACCAACTGCCACCACTCACCCAATATGAAATGGATCATCTGAGTACCCTTGTAACTATGAAAGCTCATTGTGTTTAATAGTACTGAAACTACTCTTTTCCAAGCCATAAATATTTTACCTAATTCTTTAACACGGGTGTAATTCAGGGCAGAAAGAAGTCAACTATAATTTGAATTATTAAAGAAGCATGATTTTTTTCAAGCATTGAATTATATTGAAAAATCTTACTCCAGATTTTTTTTTTTTTTTTTTTTGGTGCCAGGGATCGAACTCAGGGCCTTGTGCTTACAAGGCAAGCACTCTAATCACTGAGCTAAATCCCCAGCCACTCCAGATTTTTAAGGACATGCATTCTTAAAAACAAAGCAAAAAACAAAAAAGCAAACCAAAGTGGCCAGAAAATTACCACATGAAATAATTGATTATTATTACATTAAAATTAAGACTTCTGGTTAGTGAAATATAGCATCAAGAAAATGAGAAGACAGGACAAAGACTGGGAGAAAATATTTGCAAAGACACATTGGATAAAGGATTATTATTTGAAATATATGAGGAGCACTTAAAACTCAAGAATAAGAAAATAATTACTTGTTTTTTAAAAATGGGTCAAAGATTTCAACAGACAACTTAGCAAAGAAATATATGTGGCAAGGAAGCACATGAAAAGGTGCTCCACATCATAAGTCATCACAGAAATGAAAATTTAAGCGAGTTTAACCATGCATGTATTAGGATTTCCCAGATCTGGAACCCTGACTAAACCAAATACTGGTGAGGCTGTAAGGGAGCCATTTATTGCTGGTGGGGGTTCAAAATGATATAGCCACTTTGGAAAACAGTTTTATTTTTATTTTATTTTATTTTAATGGTACATTTTAGATGTACATAGTGATGGCATTCATCATAGGGGATTTGTACCTGTACATGATATATCTTGTTGCTTCCATTTTTCCCGTTCCCCTCCCCTCCCTTCACCCCCTCCTCCCTCCTTATTTACAAAAGCTTTGTTTCCAGTTTTCCCTTTTATTCCTTATTTCTCTTGTCCCTCTGTTCCTCCCCCCACCCCTGATCCTTTCCCATTTGGACACTTTCTTCCCTTTCCCAATACAACACATTTTGGTCTTTATTTACGCTTTCAGTTTCTCACACCAGAGAAACAATGTAGTAACAGTTCAGTAGTTTCCAACAAATGTTCCTACTGTACAATCCAGCAATTGTGCACTTTGGTGTTTACTCAAAGGAGCTGAAAACATAGGTCTACACAAAACCTGCACATGCATATTTATCTCAGTTTTATTCAAAATTGCCAAAAACTTGGAAGCAACCAAGATGTCCTTCAGTACACAGATAAATAAACGGAGGTACACATAGACAATGAGATATCAATCAGTTCTAAAAAGACATGAGCTATGAAACCAAGAAAAGGCATGGAGAAAACTTAAATACATTTTACTAAGTGTAAAAATTCAATTTTGAAGGGGCTATATATTTTTTGATTCCAACTATCTGACATTCTAGAAAAGGAAAAAACTATAGAGACAGTAAAAAAAAATATTAGAGGTTGCAGAGTTTGGGGATGGACTGGGTAAAGCAATGACTAGAGAGACCACAAAGGGTGTTTAGAGAATTGAGTATATTCATTTGTGTGATCCTGTAATGGTGAATACTTTATGATACATTTATCCAAACCCATAAAATGTACGTACCAAGAGTGAATCCTAATGTGAACTGTGGACTTCGGATAATTACAATGTGTCAGTGTAGGTTCATAGGTGCTAACAAATGTAGCACTCGGAGGGCAGATGCTGATAATGGGAGAAGAATGCTTGTGTGGGGAAGATCTTGGGATACACAGTGGTACCTTGGTTCACAAACTTGATTCTTTCCACGATTCTGGTCACAAACTGAGTTGGACGCGAGCCAAGTCAAATTCAGTGGTTAGGTTCAATGTCGACTGTATAGGGAAGTTTGATTCGGTTCTCACCCAGTTTGGTTTGTAACCAGAATCATGAAAATAATTGAGTTTGTGAACCCAGGTACCACTTACAGGAAATCTTTCTACCTACTTCTCAATTTTGCCATCAACCTAAAACTGCTCCAAAAAAAAATTCTTTTAAAAATAACTGAAACCACAACGTGAAATAATTTTACTTAATACTTCAAGACAATGCATACAAAAATTAATTTAGATTGAGCAAAGATTAACAGACCTAAAACAACTCAAGTTTTTATGGTACAAAATTGCTTTGACCCATTTTACGTATGATTTCTCTGAAGTAAATTTCTGGCTATGATAGGGATTTTGTTTTGTTTTGTTTTTTATTTCTTGCTTCACTTTATTTGTTTCATTTGAGAATCCATTTTTTAAGAATCTAGAGTTAGTTTTTTAGATATAATGTAAAACTTGAAAAACAATCATGCTTCTTTAATAATTTGAATCACAGCTGTCTTCTACCTGTCCCAAGTTATACCTGTGTTAAAGAATTAGAAAAGACTGTGGGCTTGGGATATAGCTCAGTGGCAGGGTGTTTGCCTGACTTGTTCAAGGCCCTGGGTTCAATCCCCGGCACTATCACTGGCCCCCCCATTCAGATAACCACTCTGGACTAGAATGGATCTTAATATATTTATAAAATAATTTGTTCTTGAATATTGGAGACCCAAAAAAAAAAAAAAAAGGAAAAAAAGATAACCCCACTCTCATATCCTTGCTCTGTCATGAGTGGGGTTATACTGTGAATAAATCACATCCCCTCTGCACATCTCAGGGCAGTGGGTGCCTTATTCATTAGTCCCCACGGCTTCGTGGCATGCTAATTTAAAAAGAATGAGTAATCAACAAGAGTAAGAATAAATTCCAATTTTGCTCCCTCAAAGTGCTGGTCAGGCCAGCATGGTGGGCTGGCAAAGGCATGGGCCCTGGGGCCATGGGGTCTGGGCCTACTTCAACACTCTGGTTCACAAACTGAGTGGTGCTGGGAATAGCTCAGTGGCTATTCCCAAGCTTCAAATTCTTTATTTTAACAAAATAATAACTTCTACCCAGTATGATAAGAAATAGAGATAAAATATAATTTATAAACTGAACTACTCATATTAGGGGCTTGAAAGTGACACTCCTACTCTTGTCATGTGGACATGTACATCCTGGGCTATGTTCCTAAATATCTCTAATTTATCCCTCCAAATGAGTTTTGAGCTCTTGGAAAACAGATACGCTTTACCTTTGTCGTCCTCACAGCTCTCAGAGTTCTGTCTTGTACTTAATATTTGTTGACAATAAAGATGATACTGTAAGTGGACTAAATGAAAGTTAATAAAGCATGCTAAAGTCCCACTAACACAGTTGTACAAAATTTTAGTGCATAGAAGACCTAGCTTGGGAAAACCCAGTTTTCTAACCCAAACCTCTGACCCCGTGAGCTTGTTGTTCACTTGGCTACTGGAGATTTTAACAAGTTCTCTGGGTAATTATAACACAGGTGGTCTGTGTCCTGACCACTTTTAGAGAAACCATGCTTTATGGATACACCCACATCATGCCGAGTGTTCAGTTGCAAAGAGATGAACGCCTAATACATAAAGCAGGAACTGATGACTGTTTAAGAGAAAATTTGGTCTGCAGGGTCATTCAGAAAATCTACTTTATCACCGAGGTGCCAAGCAGTTATTATAAAACTAATCAAAACTTACTTTTCAGAAGTTAATTAACATGTTTTATGTCCTACTTACCATAGCCAAAACTATATATGTACATGCTGTCTTTTTGGCTCTGACTTGCCTTATGAAGAGAAAATAGAAATGGAATAAAATGCTCATTGGGCATTAGACTGCAAATACATTTATCTGGCAGCAAAACATTAATTTATAAAAACAACTGCACTGCATTATGCATACAGCCCTTCCTCATTTGGTCCCTAAACTGGTCTCTTAGCTAGACATTTCCTTTCTCTAACTGCTGCTATTTAGGACAAAGACTTGGAACCAATGAAAAAATAATTGCACTTTCTGTGAGTGCCACCCTAAATTATTTCTTTTTAATAATAGAAAGAACTGAAATTAAGAAAATAAGAATTAGTCCGAGAGCACCAATTTAGCATAGGAACAATTTAGAGACAGATTTTTTTTAGCTTCATGAGAATAAGTAATATAGAAAAGAGCTATTATTTACTTTTGATTTTCACCCAAAGACTTCAAAATATTGATAGAGTAAGGCACATTTTCAGGTGGATAATATTTTAAAGAGAGGGCAATATTTTCTGGTTAGCCTGTAAAGCTGAGACTAATGATTTGAATGCTTTCTGCATCCTTACATTATCTACAAAACTACTTTTTACTGATATCTAAATGATCAAGAATGAGATATTAAATCAGTTTACCAAGAAATCATGCTTCCATTGAGGCTGTTAGTATATCTTATATGTATTCTTGATCTCATGGAAATCCATGAGTACCTGACCCTATTGTGGAGTTTACAGTGAGATTAGTATACCAGCCATTGTTGTTACATCTGTTGTAGGCCATCTGAAACATTTCTCATCTAGAGAATATGAAAAAGAAATGAACTCTGGAAAAAAATTGTATTCTTAATCTTGATTCTGCTCCAACTCTGCAATAATTACAGTAATTACAAAGATAAAGGATAAAAGTCACAATGTGCTGGCTGGGACATTCCAGAGCAGGAGAAAGCTTGGCGCCATTTTTATAGTTATGCCTGTTAAGATTTAATAGATGGAAAGTTTCATTAGTGAGCGGTGCTGCAATTAACTTCAAGGAGGTTCCAGACTACTGTATGTTGTTGTTACTGACCGAAAACTGTTTAGATTTCCCTCTTGAAGGAGTGTATTGGACTTTCAACACTTCAATTATAAAAAACCAGTAAAAGGCACAATTTTAAAAAATTTTTATAGAAGCCAGTTTCTTTCTTATAATACGCTGAAATAATGGACTTTTATTTTTCAATGGATGTTCTGATTTTTGACTATCTGGGAGGGAGTTGCTTTGGTGTGTATTATTATTACACACAAAATTTAGACAGAATTATTCATCTCGCCTACTGGCTCTAAAATCATATCTCCTAAAGGAATTGTAGCAATGTTGGAAATTATTTCTCTAAATCAAAGATTTTCCTAAATCATGTACTCTACCTATAATATAAAATGATCGCTATCAACTCTGACTAGTTGGAAAATAGCAGAGAGAAAGAGCTGCGGAATGTAGTTACTTTTCTCCTGTGGCTGGTTAGATTCCAGTCTGCTTTTGGAGCTTTAGGTCCAGACTTTGGAGAGAAAGGTAGGAGTTTGCCCACTCTACCTCCGTGGAGATGATCTGCTACTCCCTTTTATCTGTGCAAACCATTGAAAGTCATCTGAAGTTACCCTTCACTGAATTACTTCCACCATTTCAGTTTTGTGTCCTTTGGTAGACTGTCTCTATCTAGCATATATTTCATTTCTGGATCCTAGTATGATATGGCCACACTGTTATGGTCCACATTGTTACATTTTATTGTATTAAACAGCAGACTGGTATGGGTTTTTTAATGACTTAAAGAACAAAACCCACATTTTACGACTTTTAAAATCTGTCTTGATACTCTTTCTTCCTGTTACAACCTACCCACCCTTGTTATTCTACATATGTTTTCTTAATAAGCTGCAGACATTTTAAGTGTGGTGAGCATGTAACCATGATAGGCACTTTCAGAGACGTGTTAGTTTTCTTCAGCTAGAAGGATCCTTTTGGTGTCCGGGAACACTAATTTAGTTTGACAAACAGTTATGGAATACCTAAAAGACTAGAGTTGTCATCTCCACGGAGCTATCGTGGACCAGTGTGTCTGTTGTTGGCTGCACAGCACAGATGAATCCATTTTCTTCTACTTGAGTGTGAAGTCTGGGAGGGGGAGACCTACGATTTTATCTTGTATCATGTAGTAACCCTCAATTGCTGAATTATGGCAGTTGAGAGACTGATCTGTCTACTGGATGAACCTTTTCCCTGACTCTTGGTTTGTCCCCAAAGTACTGCCTCCTCCCCAGGAGCCCATCTTCTGCAAAGTGTGAACCCTCCTTATTTTTCTTTTAAAATGCATTAGCCCTGGCAACACAGTGTCCCAAAATATGACAGATATGGCAAGAATGAATACAGTGTCATGGCAGGAACTCATGCTTAGAGATTCGCCCTGCCGTCCTCCCACCCCAGGCTCCAAGAGGTTACAAAATCAGCCATAGATCGTGGTGGAGAGACCACATCAGGACTAGACCCCACAACTCTTTCTATACAGAACATTACAGCTTTCTGTATGTTGATGGACAAGTACATTGATGTTCTAGCAAGGTAGGTTTGTTCCCTGGAAACTTCTTTCAGTTTAGTTCTGAGAAAATACTTGACATGTAGGTTAAAGTTGGGTCACAGTTTAAGAGATCAGTATGCTTATTTAGGTTTTATGTATTTATGGTTGGTTTTAGTTTCTGCTGTTAAACACCAGCAGCAAATTCTAGCGGTTTGTGCAACATTGCGTCACATTTCTTTATGTCTCCTTGTGACATGGTATTTGGAACTTGGAGCCAGATATCAGACTTGAGAATTAGAGCCTTTTTATTACAACTGAGTTCTGACCTCAGGCGCAGGGTTTTTTGCATGATCTTATGTATTTTTAACTTCTCTATTAATCAACATGTTTCTTTATCAGTTCTCTCACAGGGGGGTAGTTAGGGTTAATTAATCTTTAAAATTGAAGATAGGCAGTGTAACATTATCAGAACCGGTTTGCGGTGTGTCAAATGGATCGCTAGATGTTTGCATATTTAGCTATCTTTATAGGTCTGCATTCACATTTGAAGAAACATTTAACTTTTTATAAGCAAGGACAGTATAATATACAATACTACTAAGCCTAATATTCAAGAATGTTTTCATACATGTCTTAGTATTAATTAGGGAGCCGTTCTTGTTTGACATGTTTACTTTTCATTCTTAATAGGTTTCCAAGTGGGGTAATGTAGTAAGTACCCAGAAAAACTAACAATTATCTAGTCTAAAGAGCTTTGTATTTCACTGTAAAATTAAAATTGTGGGGAAATTGTGTTTTCATTCTGCTCGTATTAACCTTTTCTTATCCATATTAGCTAAAGTTTAACTTGTTCTTGCCATTTTTATGAAGTGAGAAGCAGGAACTTGATCTTTTTATGAAAGGAAGCACAGGAGTGCCAAGCATTCATTAGAGATTGAAATTAGAAGCAACCGTGAGATTAAGTTAGAATGTAGTTCATTGTAGAAGCCCAATTTGGACTTTTGTAGGTGTTGATGTTGGGAAGAGTGAGCATAATTGCTTATATGAAATGTACCTTCCTCTTACCCTGTGTGATGCAGGGGCATGCTGGGGACAGTGCTCTTCTGACTTTCTGGGAGGTAAATGAATCTCCACAGGTGGGTGTCACTGCCCTGGGGCACCGTAATGGGATCTGTTTTAAGTGTAGCTCAGTGAGGCAAGGAGAGAATTCCTGTTTTTTTATTGTTGTTGTTGTTGTTTTTTCTTATTTTCCTGGCTTCATCAGCATGTTACCAAGTAGCTAGCTCAATTTCTCTCTCTGCCTCAGATAATTGCACAATGCAGCCAAAGAAATGTGATTAGTATCTTCACAAAATGCCTGTGTCTCCAGATCTCATTTCACAAGTGTTCAGGGGACAAAGGTCTAAAGGGAAGGAGGGGCAGGGAGTGGTTGGTTTTCTGGGATTCTGACAGCAAGGCTTCCCATAAGGGTAGCTTCTCCCAGGAATCTGAGCAACCTAAGATGGGAAATAACTTGTGTTTATTTGATTTTTAAGAAGTTGATTGGAAACATTTTTAGTCACCCCTGAAGATAAAAAGAGAATCTCAGTGTTTTCAAACCCTAGTCCTCAGCCCATGGTATGGAGCTTTTTCTAGAATTTGTTCCATAATTTCTAAATGAATGAACGGAAATAAGAAAGGTATTATATATACTATTATATGCTGAATTAACCTCACTATATACTGCTAAAGATCTATCTCTGGAGACATGTCATAAAAACTAAACACTTTTTACCACCATAACAGAATTATAAAGTATTTTATATTTTACTGTTTGGATGTAAAATTGCTAATCAAGGGTGGGAAATGACCAGAAGAAAACAGGAGAAAAAAAGACTCATTGAAACATGCTGAACTATTACCAAGATTTTATTGTTTTCACTGTACATTTTTTCCTTTCATCTTTTAGGGCTAGCACTTTTCAAATAAAAGACAATCTGCTTAGTTAGAATAGTGGAAGAAGCATAGTAAATAGCTGTTGCAAATGCACAGATTCTATTTTGTCCAATAGGCAGGAGAGCATCTTTAAATATATCATTTATTTCAATGAAGGCCAAACTTCTTGTCGGTTGTAGACTGCTTCTTTATTAAAAAATTGCTTCCCCTCTTGCCAACACAAAATTTACCATCTCAGAGCGAGGAGAGTGTTCACGTTAGCTCTGAACGAGGGTGCTCAGTTGATGTCTAATGTTTAATAAAGGAACAAACACAGCCAACTAATCTGTGAGTCATGCTCTTCTGGAGAATATTCCTCGGGTCCCCGTCTGTTTCCGGTGCGCCCCGTCCAACCGCGGTGTGCTGAGAGCCACTGCCCTCCGCGCGAGAAGAAGTCAGGACGCTTGTCCTGCCTTTTGAGTTCCTTCTCGCTGTGTCTTAGGCAGGCCTCTGAGACCCTCTAATTGCTCATTTCCCGCTTTCCTGCGGGTTCTTTGCCTTTATATGTCAAGGAGGAACTGGGGGACTTAGGTGATAGTGTTGGATTCTTTCTTTCTCATGAAAGTTGCTAAGGCTCGGGAGTCAGGTTGCTCACGTTCAGATCTCAGCTCTGCCCCTTAAAATGCCCCCACTGTTTCATCCGTGAAGTGTTAATAATAGCTTGTAGCAACTAGGGTTTTTGTAAAGATTAAGTAAATCAGCGCATGTTAGGGATTAGGAACAGTGCCTGGCACAAAGCAACCAATAAAGAAATGCTGTTACTGTTGTTGCGTTTATTACTGTCTTTCAACTATTAGCACAAAGGCAGCTTCTCTCTGAGTTGCCCCTGTTCCTCCCGGGCAGCGTATTGTACTTTCTACATAACTCAGTAAAGCAATTAGACCTAGGTCAAATTAAAAAAAAATTCTTTTAAAGGGCTGGAGGTGTAGATCAGCATTCCCTGGACTCAATCTCCACTATTGCAAAAAAAAAAAAAAAAAAAAAAGGAGCTTTATTGCTATCAGTCTGTTTCTATGTATGTTTTCCCAAAGACTGTAAATCCCTTGAGGCAGGGACAAGAGATGGTGTCTTATTCATGAATTCCTAATGTGAGTACAATGCCCAGCATGACGTAGGCTTTCAGTGTTTATGAATAAATAAAAGAATACATGGATGAATCAATGCACGCATGTTTCACTTGTCTCCCAATTCCCTCAGTCTTGTTTTAGTACTCCGGATTTCAGCAGGGCAAGCAACCATCCAGCTAGTGCTCACATTTCCATCCTCCCTTCCCGCTATATGTGGCCACTTGGTGCCACGGCCGATGGGAAACATGTGGAAGTGTGCAGTGGTTAACCTTTTACAAGAATGAGGCATAGACTCCATTTTCTCTTTTCCTCTCACCACTGGATGCAGTTGTGCACGAGTGTAGGGTCTGGAGCAGCCCCTCCGACTATGAGACGGGCAGCACCGGCTGAGCACTCTTATCAAGACTCTCGCTGAGGGTGATGGAGCAGCCAGATCTAACGGTTACAGGCTGCTAGTGACTTGGTGCTGCTGCACCCACCCTGGACTGCTGGTATTCGGACAAATGCTCTCTTGTTTGGCGCGCCATATGCTGTTGTCCTTTGTTTTCGTGGCGGATGACACTTTGTTTCATCAGATGAGCTCATTTCTACTGTAATGTCCACATGGCTACTTTTGCTTAATCCTTGCCCTTTGAGAGAGAATTTTTAAGTGTAGGTACTATGTAAAAATAGATGGAAATTAGATCAGAATTGACTAAGCGTGTAGATGAAATACGGAAATGATACTTTAACTAGTTTAAAAAAGTCCTATTTCCAATTGCCTGATGGTTGTTCCTGCGGGTGAGGAGGATGAAGGACAACGGGCTAGAAAAACGCCTCAGTGGCGGGACTGAGGGCCGTGCTTATGCTAGACCGTGTTTCTCCTCACGCTTCCTCTGGATAGGCAGGAGGGATAGAGTTTTGCCCAGGAAACAACCTTCCCTCCCTGTCCCGGGACCTTGTTGGTAGCACTGTGTGTGTCCTGGGCAGCAAGACCAACCAAGAGAGAGGAGCAGCCCCTTTGACCTCTTCTGTTTGTGATGAACTCCTTTTTGACCTTGTAAGCAAGAGCTACCGAGGAGAGAGCTGTTTGAGTCTCTGGATCAGGGATCCAGGCTTGACATGCAGGTTGTGAGTTAACCAGTCTTCTCATGTTCTAGTGTCAACAAAAAATTGCCAAGGGGTCTACTGACATGCTGTTCTAGGGATTTTTACTATAAAGGAAAATCATTCTGGGGCAATTAAAAGATATAAGCAAACTATGGTCTGGAAAAATAGAGAAAAATAGTAATGAAATATGACTGTAGGGATATACCGATGCAGTTTCAAAACTTTTTATTGACACATACATACGGGAAAGTGTATACCGTCGTACACAGCCTGGTGAATTTTCGCAAGCCAGACATACCGAGGCTGAAGCTTGTGACAGTTTAGTGTTATTCCTCTTAAATAATCCTGTTTAAAAAACTGACCTGAAAATTTTGAGTATCTAAAAAAACACGAGTTCCTATTTGCAAATTACAATTGTAGAATTGGAGAAAAACTGCAGAAAATGCTTGTTATTTATGAAAAATGTTATTGTCTTTTCAGAATTTTACTACACAGCTCCACATAGTAAAAATGTATGTTGCACCTTCTTTGTGTGTACCCAGCTATATACACAGAATGAGAATTAAGACCAATTTCTCTTAATTTCCTTAGTAATGGCCCCCCATGATTTCCATCTATGTCTTGCTTGTGGCTTCTAAGGTACATCAGGCAAGTTACTTAACCTTCCGAGGTCTCTGTTTTCACACTCGGAGGTGGGGCTTAAGAACTGTACTTAGATGGTTCAGATTAAATGAGATGTGTGTGTGTGTGTGTGTGTGTGTGTATGTATATATATGTGTGTGTGTGTGTTGTACATAAGATATACACACACATACACAAATTTACATGGCATTTTGTAAGTAGGAAGACCTCAATACCTATTGTTATTTCGTTACTGTTATTAATGCCAATATTAACCTATACTCTAGCTGTTGGGTTTAAGGAAGCATTAGAAATAGTCACATGATTATTGTGAACTATCAATGTCCTCCTTTTTCGGGAGAAGGAAAAATCCTAAAACGAGACTGGTTGCCAAGTTTACTTCCTTTCCAGATGAAATGTGGTTCTCCTAGTGAGAAGTGGTTTACTACACGTGGGCTTGTGGTTATGACTGTTTGTAACTGATGAGTTATCATGTTGGAATTGTGATTGCTGGAAAGAATATTTCCAAACGGTCTTAAAGGAATGTCATGTAGCATTTATTAGAGTCATTGCAAACAAGGTTTCCTCCTACTCGCTTTGATTCAGTGACATTACTTCTGGTTAAAAGCCTTAGGTAAGGCCACACACAGTGGCTGGTGATTTGGATAATTAGAAGGAACGGCAGAGGCCTGTCACTTTACAAGGAACTTAGCAGTGACATGCAATTAAAGCAAACCATGGGGAGAAGTCGGGTAGTTCAAGGATTACAGTAGATTGGGTCAAATCAGACAATATTTGTAAAATCCTACCCTCCATAAAGGATTTCTGCTTTCCTGTTTTTAATAAATTATTCCAGAGATAACAGTTATTTTATATAATCAGAACAAGAAGAATTTATCTCCATCATCATTTTTCTCATAATTTTCTAGACTACACAAGTCAGT
The DNA here is from genome assembly GCA_004026905.1 of Hystrix cristata. NCBI lineage: Eukaryota > Metazoa > Chordata > Mammalia > Rodentia > Hystricidae > Hystrix > Hystrix cristata. The sequence goes on from PVJO010001633.1 coordinate 128,129, forward strand.
GGCCAAAGCTGTTTATTCAATGAGGCATCCGAAGCTGACATTATCATGTATTTATTGGTGTACTGTTTTCCAGTTTAAAAGGTGCTTTCACATCCATTACCCATTATGATCCTGACGACTGTATGCAAGGAGTCATTGAGAAGTCCTTTTCAAAGAAATAGAAGCTCAGCTCAGATAAGGCATTTGCCGCTGGTTCATTTATGCTAGAGGCAAGATTAAAACTCGAGTAGTGTGACTCACGGTGCAATACTCCTTCCAACACACGGAACTGGCCTTTCTATCCTAAATGTACATTCCTGTTTTCTGAGCCTTCCAAGAGTACAGTTTTCTTTCTGAGACACTGCAGTGCTTGTGAGTGCCTTGAGAAATAAGCTGAAAGCGTCTGATTTCAGAAAAATGAACACATGTACACTCATACATGTAAAGGTTTGCATTTGCCTTCAGGCTGCCTCCTAAAATCTGTCTGAGCAATAGAACAAGGTCTGTGGAAAGTACTAGACTGGATTGGACTCTGGCAGGGTGGGGGCACCTGAATTCTCAGGGAGGAAGAAAGAAGTAGGAGCCATGATGCCATTAACATTATTTAGCCCTTATTCAGTGCCAGGTGCTGCTCAAAATGCTGTAACGCCTTTGAAGGTAAGAATCGGTGTTGGATCCATATTCTAGATGAAGATACTAAGAATGCTTTCTCGGTATTCCTAGCCACTCACACACTTTCCAGCACTGTGCTGCACGGCCTCCCCAAATGATAACTACGTGTGGATGAAGAGCAGTTCCCCTGCTAATTTGCCCATGCTATGTGTGGTGGTGTTGCTGGGAACGTGGAAAAGTGGTTTCTAGAAGCCTTTTCAGCACCAAGGGTTCCTTGGGGAAATTGTTTTCTTTGGAGCAATGGGTTAGAACTGTTAATGACAGTAGAAATGTGAAGTGGGAAAGGGATGGAAAAGACCAGGGCAGCATCCGTTGGGTGGTCCATTTCTCTTGGGATGTGTGTTGGTGTTTAGCAGTCATATTAATTTTTATGTATTCTATGCTTCATTTTCCTGCTAACTTGGCAAATGACTAAGTTACTGAAATGGGTTGAGTGAAACTCAAGGGTAGAGCCATGGCCGGGGGCAAGGAAAAGGCAAGTCCCTGCATTTGGAGTTTCCTGAACCCTAAATAATGGCTACGTTACCATTCCCAGCAATATGCTTCTGTCGCTAATTAGCTTTTATGGAAAGCTGTGGTGTTCATGACTTTGGCCTCTCCCAGCTCTTGATCTATGTGGTGTTATGTGGTGTGAACAGCAGTGCTCACAGGTGGGGTTTGTCTGACAGGGCAGTCTGTATTAGGTTGATGTGCAGTGCCTGCTAATATACAGCATTCCCCTGCACTGGGTGGTGGGAAGGGACAGAGCAACAATGACGCCTTCCTTGTTCCTGCTGATTATTTTTCCAGCATGGGATCACATTATCCTGCTCTTCGTCAAGCTAAATTTTAAGTGTCAGATATCTCTGGTGTTGTTGAGAATGCAGGGCTGTCACTCTAAGGCTCACCGGTGTGATGCTGTATAGCCGAGAGAGGGCACCAGGAAGCTGGAAGGACACAGATACACAAGGCCCCTCTCCGTCCATTGGTGCCAAACATGTTTATGACTCCATCAAAGGAGATCTGAGTCCATCTTTTTGAGGTGGCCCACACCAGTGCTAACATTCCTGCCAGAAAACTATCCCTGTCTTTTTTGGCTTGATTCCAGACAGGACTTTTAAAAAACATGGCTGCACATCAGGTTGGCTGGGGGACTTGCTATGACCCAGACTGCTGGGCCCCACTCTGTGTTTCAGGTTTGCTAGGTCTGGGTGGTGCCTGAGAATCTGCCTTTGAAACAGACCTCCAGTGCTGCTGAGGCTGCTATGTCAGGGACCAAAGTTGGAAAAATGCCGCTGTCCAGACTAGAACCACAAAAATAGTAGCTAATAGCGTGTGTTTTTGGAGTCAAGCAATCTGGAATTTGAATCCTGTCCTATGGCTGTGAAATTTTAGAAAAGTTGGCAAGCCTTGTGGGCAAGGGTGCCATGGAATCTGCGAACAGCATTCAACTTTGCTCTTTTAAGCTTGAGCACAGGCAGATGATCACATATATGAAGGCTACATTTAGACAGCAGCTCAGGGTTTTCTTGAGCAAGGAGATGTTCTCCCAAGATCAGGTTCAGTAGCTCCCTTATGGGCATAAGCCATGTCACTTGGGAATCTTGACCTCCTCCCTGGGAAGTGTTTAGAATGTTTCTGCTGGGCATGGAGTGACCTATAGGTTACATGCCTCTTGAGGGGGATGCATTTGTTGTCTTTGGTATTTTAAAGATAATCAAGGGCTGAACACTATCAAATGAAATCCCTTTGAAAAGAAAAGGAAATCTGTTAAAATTAGCTTAGAAAGAAATACACATTTAACATTCCAGAAAGCAACCTTAGGCAGTCTGGTCCAACAGTTTGGGACAATTTTTCTAATTGCCAATGGAGAAGCTCAACAGTGCTTGGCTTTCTTTGGGGGAAGTGAAATAGATCAATAATTGGATAAGTGTGACCTAGACAAGCAAAGTCCATTGAACTTCTGTCTCTCTTGGTCCTGGAGTTCATGGTCACACTTGGAGCTCCCTGAGGGTCACCGCCCCCAGGAGACAACAGGCCTTGTGCCTTTTGCTGGGCAGCTGTCTGCAGGCGGAACAAGGTCAAACTGAAGGGAAGTTGGGCATAGGAGGTACTGTGCTGACCCAGACAGAACCGTGATGAGTTATGAGAAGAACTGATAAATGTAATTTTGGCAAAATGTAATCTCTTACTGGAAAAATATTAACTTTTTTTCTCAAGCAATTTGGGAATTGAATTTAAAATTCAATATTCTCTATTTTTAAGCGGTCAGCTCTTTAGTATAATTCTCGAATAACTCCTACTAACAAGAAGAACAAGGAGATGGATGGGAAATTTGTGCTGGACAAAGGACCACACTGCGAAGAGCTGTACGCTGGGCTGACCTGGTGCTCAGCAGTCACACTGACTGTCCTGTCTTGTGCATTTCTCTCTGTCACTCCTCCTGGCAAACTGTCCTGGTGAGAGAATCCTCCAGTACTCATGCACAAGGCCTTTCAAGTAATAAGACATTATCACTTGTCACACCACATTTCAAGACATGATAGTAATAACAACACTCACATTTATATTGTACGTCTGGTCTTTTCTCCATCTGTTTCTCAAAAAGAAGACTCACATGCTGGACTGTCTCATTCAGACCCAGATACATGGTAGCCCTGTTTACTAAAACTTGGCTGGGTGTCAGCACTGTGCTATTTGCTTTCAAACATATCATGCCTTATTAAACCCTATAGTGGTTCTGTGGCTGTGATTTCTATCCTGTTCATGAGAAGGCTAAAGCTCAGAGCTGTTAAGTAACTTACTGCCGTCACCCAGCTAGTTATAGAATAAGCTAACTCCTAGAATAGCTGACATCACATTTTTAATTTTTTCTTTGCTATCTGATACATTGAAATGATCCAGGATTTCCTGAAGTCTGTCATTAGGCTTCTCCTTGGTTGATCTCTGAATATGCAACACTTCAAACCGTGGCATCCTTGAGGTCTCAGAAAGCATCATGTCTACAAGGTATTGGAAAAAGATCAGAAGGATGTCATCAATAATCAACTGTTGATACACTTAAATCAAGGCAGATTTCACAGAAACAAAAAAATTTTCCCTCAGCAAGACCATGAAAGACTAGAAGATTTAAAGCCTTTGATGAATGATGTCCCTGGGGCTCGCTCAGAAGATTCATCACCTCCTTCACTGGGGTTGCCCACTGCCTACTGGATGCCTAGTTTGATTAGGTTTCAGGCTCTTCTTTTTCTCTTAAAACTTTCAGATGATTTTGCGCCATGGATGAAAGTTGATGGAGAAACACTGATGCCTCTTGCCTCTTCCTAGGCAGACGCCCAGGGAAATGGCAGAAGTTTTCGGGTTGGGGGCTCGGGAAATGCTGTGAATGTGTCAGGCTGTGATTCCTGGACGTGATACAGTTTCTTCCTGAGACACTTTCCCCCTGTCCCTTCCACTGGCCGGCTGGAGCTTCCTGAGACGGCAGCATTTTACAACGCTACCACAAGAACCATCAACTGGATTACTGACACGCCTTCGAGGAATGTTGGCTTCGGTCCTCAGCAACGAAAAGGACTTCTGAAATAATGCTGTTTAAAAAGTGTCTTTGTCCATTTTAGTGTTGACTTATGGTTCTGCTTAGGACCATGTCTATTCTCAAATTAGCCAGAGGCATTTTTCCTTGACCTTCTGAAAACGATACAACTTTTAGATTTGACTGTCACAATGCCAGGTGGTGGGAATGCTTCCTCAACTTCATTTTAATAGGTATAAAGTGTTCATGACCTGCCCTCCTTTAGAATTTGCTCTCTGACCTATTGAATTTGTAAGCAGAGTACCAGTGAAATCCTTGGCAGCATGAACAGAGGTTAGTTTATTTGCCATGATCTGCAGGCTTTCTGGGGATGAGTATTTCCTTTCACTAAGAGGCAGTCGGACCATCTATTAGAAGTCCCCCTAGTTCCTGAGACACACACAGAGCTAGACTCAGATATTTTATTGCACTATAAGAAATGCCACATCTGGATAGGTCAGCAGGATTAGAAATTCTTCAAATTGTTGGTTTGCGCAAGAGTACAGCTCTAGGTAGCGTAATGCCCTCATCCATCTGCAGATTCTTCTCATGAAACTTAGATTCCTTAACAATAACTAATAGAGTAGATAATAAGCGATTTTGCCAACCATCTTATGTGTTATCACTTTACCTAGTGAAGCAAGGCTAGCGAGAAACTTTAGAAGAACACACGTCAACCTTCAAAGATGTTCAGGGACACAGCTGGAATGTGGCTAGGGTGACTTTATCTTAGACACTTAAAAAAAACCTAGAAGCTCTCAGTATATGTAAATCATGAGGCATATCATTTGCAAGGAATAGAAACCCACCTCAACAGGCAAGAGCAACTTACTCCCTTTCCCTCTCAGTATTAGCCTTATTGCTTTTCTCCTTCAGCCTGAGGACTTCCTTCCTTCAGGTAAACGACTTAAGGGTTGTATCATCTAGTGTGGCAATCCCATGAAGGACCAAAAGAGCTTCTCTCTCTATTTCTCAGGGTTTGCCATGAAATCCACAAGCACTCCAGTTGGTCTAGGAGTGTCATACACTTACCGGAAGACCATAGTTTCAACAAATGTTTAAGGCACTGGTCCACGCAGTGTCCAGACATTTTAAAATGGATTCTTAAAGATCTCTGATCTCTTATAAAATGGTGCAAAGTGTAGCACATTAATACATACTTTATCATTTGAGATAGCATGTGACATTGAAACAAGAGACATCTACAATGACGGTGGAAATCAGACAGCAGCTGAATCAGACTAGAGCTCTTCCATGAAAAGAATATCTCATCTGACTTTTCAAGAGTGGATTTAATCTCAATGATAGGGAATCAGGGTCAGGAGGAAAGTCATGTAAGGAAGAAAATATGGTATAAGAATGGCAAAGAAGCAGGAAAAGGGAAAGATTAGGAATTTGATTTGAATAAAATATAGGTTTTGTAGAGGAGCAATTCTTTTTTTTTTTCATTTTTTAAATTTTAAACCAAGAACATGTATTGGTACATTCTACATACAATGGTCACATTCATCACATTTATTCTGTACCTATACATGATGCATCTTGGTTCTCCCCCTCTCCCCCGCCCCTCCCCTCTGCTCCCTCCCTCCCTATTTACAGCAGGTTCATTTATCATTTTCCATATTTTCCCTTTCCCCTCTCTTTCCCCTGTTTCCTTTCTGCTTTTCCCCTTCTTTCTTTCTAGTACTCATGCAACACGTCTTTACTCTTTTTTTTCTTTTGGTGGCGGGGATCAAACTCAGGGCCTCGTGCTTGCTAGGCAAGCACACTAACCACTGAGCTAAATCCCCTAGAGGAGCAATTCTTAGCTAAAGTTAGTAGAAAATGTTGGTATCAGATCATAGATGGCTTTGATATCTTTAATTTCAATGTAAATTGCCTCTATCTTTTTTTAGAAGATTTTGTAGAATGAGTGAGATTTGATAGCAAGCAGAGACTGGACCCAATAATTCAAAAAGCAGTCATAGAGAGGAAAGACCAGATGGGAATCTACTTAGCACAGTTTCAAAAAGTGCAACCTCGTTGTACGTAGGACGGAAAGAGTAGGGCACCCAGCATGTGTGAGTAGAAGGAATGACACTGCTCTTTTTAAAGTAAGGCTCCACCAGGTGTGGTGGTGCACACCTGTAATCCAAGCTACTCAGAAGTTTGAGGAAGGAGGGTCATGGGTTTGAGGCCACCTCGGGCAACTTAGTGAGACCCCATATCAAAATAAAAAATGAAAATGGCTGAGCATGTAGCTCAGTGGTAGAGTGCCCCCGTGTTCAACCTCCAGTACTGCCAGAAAAAAGAAGAGTAAATCTCTAAGTCTCTTACACAGAAAGTGGCTGTATAAATTCAGGCATAACCATTCCTCAGAATAGACAGTAGCATGGATGAATATTACAATGATCTTCTCAAACCTTGCCATTTTACGAGCATGGAGGATAAACTGAGAGGGCGTAGGGAGCATGCAAAAGGCAATTTGCAACCTTAGGGCCCATGTGCAGAGGGAGAGGGGCAGCCCACCCTCTGCGCAAAGTCAGTTGGGTGAAGAATGCTAAGTCTACTTGGGGATAGATTTGAAGATTAGGCAGCAGGAGCCCTATATCTTTGGAGCAATGGTTGGATGGGGACTCTTTCTTCACCTCTCCCCAGTCTTGAACATGTGTCCAAACATAAGCCCTCAGGTAGTAATCCAGAAATCTTTAAGACACTTCCTCTGGGTCTATGTGCGTTGATACGAATGCAGACCCCAAAACGATAGTGACTTAAATCAGAGCTTTATTTTTCTCATGTAGTAATAGGAACATAGGCAGCCAGGGCAGCTATGGCCACTCAATATATTGACAACGAAAGCTCCTGTAACACACAGGAGTGCACATTGCAGGGAATCGTCATATCCGTAATCCCACCAACAGGGAGAAGAAGGCCCTGTACGGACACAATCCGAGCATGGTGCAAATCACTTCCACTCACATTACAATGGTCAGAACTTAGGCAAATGCTACATGCAGCTAGAAATGCTACAGTCATGTGTTCGGCTAAGAAAAGTAGGTGACACTTACATACTGTTACGTTTACGTGGAGGGAGGGGGAAGGGAAAAGGCTGACGACGCTCGCCGTGGAGCTTTTGTACACAGTTTCTTTTGCCTGAAAAGTCTTTCCTGAGATCTCTGTTTAGCTGTTTCCATTGCTTCTTTATGGTCTCTGATTAAATAGGATGCTTTCAAAAAGGTTTTCCACCAACCCTCCCTAATGAAATTTCCTCCGCCCACGCTCACACACATCACTTATTATTCTTTGCTTTTTTTTTTCATAGTACATATTACAATCTGGCACTGTATCATATACGCATTTGCTTACTGTCTGATTTCTCAGCTAGAACCTATGTTCTACAAAGACAACCTTATTTCTAGCTCATATATCATTTGTACTGTTAGGATGACCTTCCCCAGATGCCAAAATGGCCATTGCTGGTTTCTCACAAAACCCCTTCCCCCGTCTCTATGCCAGAATCTCCCGCCGAAACAATGGCCCCTCCCCCTGACTAGAGTCCCCAATTAGGTCCGTCGCGCCAATTTACCCAGGGGCGTTACCCACCACCCAATCACCCTGTGCAGAAAGGACCAATCCTAAATGCACACTTTCAAGCCTCCAAAGTCACGAAAGGGGGGGGCAGCTAAGGGATAAAAGGCCACTCTCACTCGAGTGAGGCGGGGGAGCTGTAACACCTTAATAAAGCTTTCTCCCACGGCGAGCGTCGTCACGAGCGTCGTCATGAGCGTCGTCAGCCTTTTCCCTTCCCCCTCCCTCCGCGTAAACCTAACACATACTGTTTCCTGGGGAACAGGAACTGTTCTGAGAGTGTTACACATGTCGGTTTACAACAGCCATACAAGGTAAGTGCTATGAGGTTTCTTATTTTTCAGATAAAATCTGAGGTATGGAGAGGTTAGTAACTCACACAAGGTCATCACATAGTAATTAAAGCAGGCAAAGGTCAAACCCTTACAGTACTGATTCCAAAATTCATGATTCTGCAATGCTGCCTCCAGAACTGAGGGTTCTATTACCAAAGAAAGAAAAGGAGATTAAAAACTGGGGGAATTCATGTGGCATTTACTATAGCACTCCAGCATTCATCTTTGTCAGGCACAGTGATGGCTTCCAGCTTTGAGATTTCCTCCCTCACGACTCCATTCTTTCTAGTTTTCTAGCACCTTGACATTCATAGCATCCTAAGACTACCCTACAGCCCTGAAATGGTCAGTGTGGTAACTGACCTAACCTCCTGGCTTGCAGCATCTGCATACTCCAGCCTTCCCTGTAGTTCCCAGCCCAACCCAAACGCCAGTTTCGTTATGTCAGGCCCCTCTTTAGAGTCCAAGAGAATCACCACTGTGTAACTAGATCGACTTCCTCCTTCTAAGCCTGGCCTTCACAATTTGGTTCCAAACATACATTCCAAATTTACAAATCCCTCTTCAGAGCCCATCTGAATCCTCTCTCCACCTGTCGGATTGGTCCAATGACACTACATGTATTTCTGTAAATCAGCTGTGTGGGTAGAACAGCGAGGGTCACCTATATATAGACACAGCTTACTCCTGTGCTTTGACCCCTGAAAAGGGCCGTGTCTTGCTCCTATTTGCTTGCCTGTAGCCTCCCCACTCCAGTTTATGTCCCATCTGTCCAAGTGGGTAACTTGGAGCCCTGTACCACATACATCAACTGGATATGTGCTCAGGGGCTCCCTGTCCCAACTCATGGTGCCCACTCCTCCTCTGTCCTCACTTCTCTCCCGCCGCCCGGCTGGCGGTCTCAGCCCTCTGTCTGTGTTGTTTTGCACCGCAGGGAGACAGAAGCCACGTTTTATCCTACCCCATACTGCAGGAAGGTTCTCAACATAGTGTTGATTATCTGATGCTTGATCCTAAGTGGCTTGCTCAGTCTCCATTGAAAGTCCCTATAATTAACACAAAACAGTTTTCCAGCTGGTGTTCTCTGATAAGTAGATATGCCACATAGACGGCAGGATTGCCTAATATTGACTATGAAGACAATACAAATATTGCATTTTTTTCTCTGCCACGGAAAAGCATTGTCCATCTTAGATCAGTCGTAAAGGCAGACTCAGATTTGTAAGGCTAGTCTGTGCTCAAGTGGACACTTTCTTGTATTTTGCATGAGTATGATTAAAGAGATCCCAGCTATTTGCAGAGAACTTTGAGCTGAAGCAGAATGCACATCATCTTTTGAACACCAGCTTTAGGACCCAGGGAAGAAAGCCAGAGGACATTAAGAAAAGCTTTACTCCAAAAAGGGTAGGAGCACGTGCAGCTGGAAAGAAGGGGAGGAGGAATGTCCTTTGTGAAGGGCTACCTTGCAGGTCCTTGTTTGTGCTCTCGGCTCCAGAGGAAGAGGGGAGAGGTGGTGACAAGAATATATTTTAAAGCTGGGGCGTTGTAAGCTTGTCTTAGACTTCTGAGCTCTCAGAGTGTTTGTTCAGGAGGTAGTTTCCAAGGTTTTACAACTTTGCCAGAAACGTTTGGTCTCCTCTTTAGATCTATTCTGCTGATATCATTTTTAGTGACTTCCGAGGCAGCATTGTTGCTGAGAATTGATACAGCAATGAATCTTTACTAGCGCCCATCAAAACGAGACTTTTATATCTCACATTTTACTTTGATTATTTTTCGTCTCTTTTTGAAATTCCCTGGAAACCAGCTTTGTCTTGTCAATTGAAAAGAAGACATGGAATTTATGTAATCGCTGCCTTGTCACAGTACAATGGATTTGCATCTTCTGGTTAAATGCAAATTGTTCATCCTTAAATTCAACGACATGTGCCTCTCCTTAAATGAACAGCACTAAAGCGACTTGTAGACATGACTGTTTGTTTAGCTTGGCTTCTCTCTTTGATCTCATGTTAACATACCTTAATGGCAGGTAATGATTGATAATAGAGTATTGTAAAGTTCAGGTAATAAATACTGCTTAACTCATAATAATGCTGAATAATGTACTTTTTATGACTTGGTTTGATGGAAAATTTCCTTGTCAGCTTGGTCTAATTGTCCAAACAAAACCACCCATTACTTGAAGAAATACATGTCCTCCCTAGACACATTAATTAGGGTCATGGCTGGGCTGCACAAAGGAATATAGTAACACTTCAGTTATCTTTAAATGTAATCTTTAGACAATCTTACTAATGCTAAACTCAGGTTTAATGAGAAGCTTTTGTTTACACTTGCCCTTTGAGGCTCATGGGCCTAGATTGAAATCTGTGGTGATGGCTGTGGCCATATGTACACACACACACACCAGTGTCTTCCCGTCAAGGCTTCCAGAGGTCAGTAATTCTAGCAATTTGGACATCTAAAGTCACAACAGAAGTCATCTTTCTCTTAGAACAAGGGGTGGAAGAATATATTTGAGGAGAAAAGAAACATTTCTAAACTTTATCCTACTGGATATCTGAAATCAGCTAATTTCATAAGGCATTGAAATTAAAAAGGGGATTTAGCATCTTGGTGCTGACAAGCATGGGTGCTGCACATTAAAGTATTCAGTAAAGTCCTGCTTGTCAAAGTGTGGCATTTCTGTGATGCTTTGCTGCCTTTGAAGTCCCAGGAATATTCCAGAAAATATAGTACAAAAGAAATGCAGGAATCCATTTACAATAGCATCAAGCAAGTAAAATACTTGTGAATAAATTTTTCAGTTAACCAAGAAAATGAAAAATGAAAACTATAATATATTACTGAAAAAAAAACTGAAGGCACAACTTAGAAAAATAACTCATGTTCATTTGATTGGAAGAATTAATATTGTTAAAATGTCCATACTGCCTGTTCATTAGGCAGAAATTTAGACATTAGCAGGCCTGGAGACAGGCAGCTAAGAGCTAATTAAATAGCAGAGACATGATTCCTTTTTCCTTTCTTTGCTTACTGAATCATTAGGCATAGGTAAAAGCCATATGAACTTGTGGTTTCAAACTTTAGCTCAAGACAATGTAACATCCTCTGAGGAGGTTGATAAGGTCTTGGTCCCACATAAACGCAAGACCGTGGGTGAAGGTTGGCAAAATTTTAAGGCCTCTGAACAAACTAAATGGAAAACATTCACCTAGGGAGTAACAAAGGACCTGCTAGATCAACACGGCCCATTTTCCTTGTGAAAGAACAATGACCTTGGAGGAAGGAAAGGACATTCCTAGAAAGACCCGATTTATCGTATACATGTAACTTCATTCAGTGCAACTGCCATCTTGGTTCTCACCCACATTTATGCTTAAAGGTATATTCTCTCTCCTGAAATGAAAACCTATCATTGTGCAACAGAACTCTACCTGTACTTTACATGAAGGCCTACAGGTCTTGTCTGAAATCTTTTGTCAAAGGCACAAGGAATCGAGATGGTTCACTAGTTCCCTGAGGTGTTCAGACCCAGGGGTGTTAGGGCTCAACTTCATGGTGACACTACCCGAAGTAGTGTATAGATTCAATGCAATCCCTATCAAAATTCCAATGACATTTTCCACAGAAATAGAAAAAAAATCTAAAAGTTAAATGGAACCATAAAACACCCTAAATTGCCAAAGTACTCTTCAGCAAAAAGGACAAAGTCAAAGGAGTCCTAGTACTTAATCTCAAAACCTAATATAAAGCTGTAATAACCAAAACAGCATCGTCCTGGCACAAACACAGACAGAGAGACCAATGGAACAGAATAGAAAGCCCAGAAATAAATACACATAATCACAGTCAACTGATATTTGACCAACATGTCAAGAACAGACAGTAGAGGAATAACAGTGCCTTTAATAAATGATGGTGGGAAAACTGAATATGAATAAAACTGGACACTTATCTCACCCCGTATACAAAAATCAACTCAAAATGGATTAAAGACTAAAACATAAGACCTGAAACTGTAAAACTATTAGAAGAAAACACAGTGGAAAATCTCCGTAATATTGATTTGAGCAATGTTTTTTTAATGTATGACTCCACAAACATAGATAATAAAAGCAAAAGTAGACAAATGGAATTGCATCAAACTAAAAAAAACTTCTGCACTGTGAAGTAAACAACAGAATAAATTGACAACTTACAGAATGGAAGAAAATATTTGCAAAAAACCAAAATGAAATATTACTTCATACCTGTTAGAATGGCTTCAATTAAAAAAATGAAAAATAATTGTTGATAAGGATGTGGAGAAAAGGGAATCCTTGTACACTGTTTCTAGGAATTGGAAAACAGTATAGGGGTTTTCTAAAAACACAAAAATGGAATTATCATATGATCCAACAATTCTACTTCTAACTGTATATCCAAAGGACACATTAATGTTGAAGAGACACTGGCACATCCATGTTCATTGCAGCACTGTTCACAATAACCAAGGTATGGAAGCAACCTAAGGGATGGGATAACGAAATTATGGTACATGTATACAGTGGAATACTACGCAATCAGTAGCAAGGAAACCCTGTCATTTCCAACAATATGGATGAACCTGAAGGACATTAGACTGAGTGAAATAAGTCAGACACAGAACAATACTGTGTGATCATATTTGTATGTGGAATCTACATAAAAGCGATTCATAGAAGTAGAAAATATGGTGGTTATCAGACTAGGGGCTGCAGGAGACATTAGTCAAGGGTACATATCTCAGAAAAATAAGTTTCAGAGGTCTGTTGTACAGCATGGTGACTGAAGTTAATAATAACATCTAGTTACTTGAAAATTGCTTAGAGAGTAGATTTTTAAATGTTCTCCCACAAAAAATAAACATGTGAGGTAATGGACATGTTAATTAGCTTAATCATTCTACAATGTGTATGTATATATATGTCATATCATATTATATGTACACAATTAAAAATATCAACAATTCAAAAAAAAAATAAAGAGCTACTTGCTCACCACTTTCAAAGAAGAAAAATAATAAAAAGAAAGAGAAGAAGCCCAGAAGATGACCACATAGGGCTTTTAACAAAATGACCAGTATAACATCCAAGGTTTGATTTCAGATCATAACTATAATGAATTCAAAAATAGGTCTTTAAAATGGGTGCTTGGTTTTAAGTTTAGAAACGACTCTGTTCATCATTTCAAAAAGTGATTGGTAATTATACTCAATTCAGGGGCTCATTTCCTAAATATTGTAAGGGAAAAGGTGTGTTTAATTTTTCAGATTTGAGCCAGGTTGCCATCTCATTAAAGATAGTTTCATATCTCACTTAATTCTTAAATTTCTAAAAATATCTACAACAAGAAACTCACGATGGGAAAAAAGTTATTCGCACTTTGTTGCAATCATATCATTTTCTTTCCTCACAAATCTCTGTAAATGGCTTGTTCTTTAGCCATTATACATTTACAATTTTTACTGTCATTTTGAGGATAATTGTAGCTCATTATGGTGAATAATACCTACTGTCCACTTACCACACATTACTCTCTATCTACCTTGAATCTTATTTTTTCCAAATAAAATACTTCTTAATAGCTTTAAAACAGAATTTGTTTGTCCCTGACAATTTTGCTCTTTGATCTGATCACTTCATGTTTTGCTTCAGTCTATTTTGGTTGAAATTCTTAGAATATCATAAAATAAAAAATGACATTCTTTAGAAATTTGATTTACAGACTTATGTGAAGATTGGCATCTTGATGGCATTGATATGTCCATTTCTTTCTGTTAAGAATATAAGTACTTTTATTAATCGTTAGATATGAAAATATCAGCCACAACTCTCGTAGCACCTAATGCACCATGGACTTTAGAAAACAACCTAAGAACTTCATGCACCAAGCAATAGATGCATTGCAAACGTCGCCGCTGATGGACAGCTTTCCCTTGCTGATGCTCACAGAGACTCAGCAGGTGACATTTGTCCAGTAAGATTTCAAGTCAAACTAATGCAACAGGAATGGCCACTTGACCACTGTAAACTTGGGTTAAATGTATATTTTCTAATATTTTATTCATTTAGAAACCAAATACTTGGAATCTTTACTTTTATGTATAATTTATCAAGGAGAAGCCACTTCACTTCATATTAGTATCCCTGATATACTTAAGCAGCCTAAAGACAGCGCAGGCACTCTCAACCATGATTAACCAGGAAGGTGTCACCAGGAAGGTGTCACCAGGAAGGTGTCACCAGGAAGGTGTAAAAATACTGCTATCCTAGGCTCACCTGAGAAAAATTAAATTGGAATCTTTGAAGACCTCCCCAGGTGTGCTGACATGGTGACCAGGCGTTAGAAACCCCTGAACAGGAACAATGTTTCCCGAATCATGGTCCGAGAGGAACCCTGTGCAGAGCTGTCTGGGGCGCTTTGCTAAACGCACAGTGGCCAGCCCCTCTCGGACTAGTGAAATGGGCTGCTTAGGAAGAGCCTGGAATCTGCATTTCAGCATGAGTTTCATGTGCTCACGAAAACTGGAAACGTTACTGCTCTGCTCCATCTGTTTCACTTGCATTAAAACAAAATTTACATAGGTAAAATTAGCTCTCCTAATCCTCACTACAACCCTTCTACCATACTAAAATGACTGTCATATAGGTGAAAAAACCTGGCAAGTTTTCCAAGGCCCCGTTTCACGCCTGTGGAAGCAGGATTTGAACCGGTGAAGTCAGCTTGCTCCTTGCTAGTTCCAGAGCTTGTGCGTGTCTTGCTGTGCTCTGTGGTCATTACGCACGGCAAGCGCCATGGCAGTCAGGTGTTAATTCAGGACTGTAAGGAAGGGGCAGTGCATCAAGAGCCCCGGAACGGATGTGTTGGTTCTGACCTTAATGAAGGTTTCAGAAAGGACCACGCACTCCAGCTGGCCCTCTCGGGCGAGGAGGACTTCTACTGGCAGAGACGGTGCAGATGTTCCAGGAAGTGTGAGATGCTCAAAGAAGAGCGAGTTTTCTGTGGCGGGATGCAGTGTTATGCTGGGTGAGATGCAAGCTGGAGGAGTAGACCTGAGACATTCTGCAGAGGGATTCGATGAGGCTGGCTTCTTATTTGTTCCAGCAATAGGTGGTTTGGCCAATAAATATTTGCACCTCCTAATAAATAGATGGTGGTCTGTGAGCAGAGAGAAACATTTAAAAAGTTGAATCTTGTCTTTGGCATTGAAGAAATCATACTTCAGCAGTCACTGATAAATACTTTAAAATGCTCTTTATTAATTTTGATCAGTAAATACATTAGCATGGAATGAAACCCACATGAACAAAAGGCTGTAAGTAGAAAACAAGTCTTCCACCCACACCTGGCCACCAGCAGCCAGGCCCTGATTCCAGAGGTAACCATTGTTCTTCGACAATCAAATCCTTTGCTGTCTTTTCCTTCTTCCTCCTGCCACAGTTACATGGCCACATTATCTGTAAACCTCTCGGTTCTCTTGACTCGCTGAGGTTCAGTCCAGGATGTGGTTTAATATTTATCTAGAATTCTCAGAGGTATTCATTTAGCGAACATTATTGAATACCTACTATGTGCCTACTATCAAATGCTTAGAATAGAGATACAAATATCAGTGAAATAGAACATCTGCCCTTAGGAATCTCATGGTATAATAAGTTGAACCACTACCAAAAATAAAATTATTACAAAGCACCATGGGGAATGTAATGGTAATAAACTACGGGCTTTATGAGGATAAGTGGAGGCTAAAGCTGAAGCTCCATCTAGTTCCCACTGCCTCTGGGCAAAGTGGGATGCTCAGCTATTAGAGCCCTAGGCTAATGTTGCACTTAAGGTGAATCTTATTCTTCGGAACTCATTCTGTTTTCCTTTTGCATAATTTGACCCAAATCATCCCTCTTGTCATAGTCTCTTCTATATCTACATATTTTTAGATAAGTATTCCCTTGTTATTTTGTTACTGATCACTAGTCATGGTAATTCTCCATTTCAGTTGATTTACTTCTAAAGTAAACACTCTAGCATGATACGTAGTTCTGGGTTTCCAACAGCTGGCGTAAATCAAAAATTGTGTCTTGTGCTACTGACTTGTGATTCTGAAGTATGTTATGTTTTAGTTCTGGTGTGATTCCACTGAAATGTCAAGAGGTTATGAATATTCACAAGGGTACACATCACATTAACTCTTCTTACAAAAAATAATGTAGCGATGCTAAGGGAAACAGGCCAGACATAGAAAGACACATACTGCATGATCTCACTTGTATGTGGAATCTAAAAAATTCACATTCATAGAAACAAAGACTAGAACAGTGGTTTCCAGGGGCTGGGAAGTCAAGGAAACGGAGCAATGTTGATCAAACTGTACAAACTTTAAATTCTAAGATGAATAAATCCTAGGGATCTAATGGACATCATGAGTGGTAACAGATCTGTTAATTTGA
This sequence comes from Hystrix cristata, assembly GCA_004026905.1. Lineage (NCBI taxonomy): Eukaryota > Metazoa > Chordata > Mammalia > Rodentia > Hystricidae > Hystrix > Hystrix cristata. Next base: position 144,700 of record PVJO010001633.1, read on the forward strand.
TTTTGACAATATTGTACAATGCAGGCATGTATCAAATAAGCACATTGTATACCTTGGTAAAATATAAAATCTTTACTTGTCAATTTAATACTGTATATTAAAATATTTAAGTGTAAAACTGATAATGTAGCATGTAATGTACAATGGTTTTTATTCTTTTAAAATAGTTTCCTGAACTCTGTTCCCAGAACAAGTTTCATAAGATATTAATTTATATTAGACTAAAAGAAAAAGGATTCCGTGGGTCAATAAGTTTAGATACAAAGAAATAATAAGACTTCTTTACTCAAGAAATTCTCGGAGGCTTTAAACATGCCAAGATACATTGTGAATTTCTAGATCACTGGATGCAGTGGTTCTCAAACCTATTTGACTATAAAAACTAGTTTTTCTGTTCGTGTTTTTAAAAAATGTAGTTAGTGTCATCGTGGGACTTTGTGTTTTGCTTGATTACTGGTGGTGCCTACTGGAATAGATTGTGCATGTGAAATTCTCCAACAAATAGCTCTCTATCAGAAGAGAAATCCTCTTGGGAATAAACATACATATTTATAGTTTACAAACTACATTTGTGTAAGTAAAATGGTAACTTACTCCTGTGCATTGATGGTACATTTGGAGCTACACTGGTGTCTTGTGACCGGGTGAGGCCTACAATATGCAAGGTCCAAGTCTACCCAAGGAGGAGGCCCGCCAGCCCGGGGGCTGGTATCCACTTCACTCTGCTCCCCTTCTTAGTCTTTTGACTCTTGTTAACACTCTTCTCTGTCCTCTCCTCCTTGTGCGCCTTCAATCTACGGAGAGATGAGGACAGCAGATATCATTGTCAAGAGAGTTAAAGCAGGTGAAGTGGGAAGCTGCTGGCAAAGGGAGTGCAGAGATGGGGATGGAAAATTGAGCATGAAGACAGAGGAGAGAAACGTAAGGACCATAGGCCCCAACAGCCACCTTTAAACGTCTGTGCTTTGACGTTTATCCTTGCGGTCAGATGCAGCATGCTGGGGCGTGCGAGTCACTCAGACATCGTTGGACACGCTCCTGTGTTGCAGGGGAGAGTTTGGCAATGAAGAGAAGCATTGTCGACATTGTTGTGATGAGAAGACTCTTTGAAAGCTCCTTAGAAAAACTCTAACCAGACAAGTTTTGCCTTTTCTTTGTCGTATTTCCTATGCATGAGACTATACATCTATGGTCTCAGTTTATGCTCTTAGAAAGAACAAAGCTGTACTTGATCTCTTCCTGCAGGCCTTCTTGCTGCATCGTGTTAAGCAGGAGAAAAAGGGCTGAGGAGGAAAGAAATAACTCTAAAGCTCAGAAAATAGCCGATGGATGAGGGGAATGAAAGGAGCTGTAGACAGAGGTGAGCAGACTACAAAAGGAAGCCTCCCCACGGGCGCATTACCTAGGATTACACTCAGATGTGAGTGACAGAAAACCCAAGGTAACCGTGGTTTAGACAAAATTGAGTTTTCTTTCTCTCTCGTGTGGAAGGTGGGAGGTCTGGGCCAGCACAGTGTTCCCCGCACCTTCTGTCTTTTCTATTACATGCAGAGCCTTTGCGCCTCATGCTTCAAAATGCTGATGTCCGCTTTCTAGGGCGCAGGATGGGAAAAGGAAGTTTTAAAAGTAAGAGACAAGGGGCGCGTGTATGCTGTGCTTTCAGGAAGGTTTCTGGAGCAACTACACATTTTGTTGACAACCATTGACCGGAACTTACTCCCATAGTTGTACTACCCGCGGGACAGTCTGAAAATCATAGTCCTTATTCTAGTCAGCCACGTTTTTAGTCAAAACTTGAGCTAATTTACTACGAAACAAGGGAATAACTGATAATGGGGGTTGGAGAGGTGGTAGACTGCATAATCACTCACAAAAATGTCTTGACTCCTCATTGGCCACTGACAGGAAGTTTGGCCATGGGATTTGCTTTAGGCACCTCATATAAGCCAAAGTTCTAAGACATTTAACTAGGAAGAAGGCAAACGTGGGTGGAGTGGAAAGAGATAGGCAGGAAAGCACAGAGCTGGGGATGAGGAGTTAGCATGAAGACAGAGGAGAGAAACGCAACCAAGCAGTAGCTGAGGAAGACGTCCTTCCCCTCTGACACGAGGCTGGCAGCATTTCAGCTAGAGGCTTTCCGGTCGTACTGGGGCCTGGAGGGAAGATGACGTGGCACAGAGCTGCAGCTGACCTGTCACAGACCCGAGACACCTGTGGAAAAGAAAATGTTGTGGTCGTAAGGCCCTGAGCTATGGAGTTCTTTGTTACAGCAGCGTGACTTACCATGGTTTTCAGATGCGGTCCCTAAGCCAGCAGCATCAGCATTGTCTAGAAACGTGCCAGACATGCAGATGCTCAGCTCACCCCAGATACTGAATAAGAGGCTTGGCAGGGTCCAGAACCACCCAGGGGACTGTGATAGGGGCGAATGTGTGAGAGCCGTTGCCCTGCCGCAAAGGCAGACTCACTATTCCCTAAGATCTTGATTCAGATCTTAGGGGAAAAGCTTTCAACCTTTCCCCATTCAGTCTGATGATAGCTGTGGGCTTGTTGTATGTTGTCTTCACAGTGTGAGTCACTTTCGTAGTGTACCTAATTTACTGAGTGTGTATCTTAAAGCATGTTGGATTTTATCAAATACTTTCGCTGTATCTGTTGCAGTGATCATATGGTTTTTGTCCTTCATTCTTCTTGGGTGACACATCACATTTTGATTTGTATATGTTGGAGCATTCCTGGAAGTCTAGAAGAAATAGCATGTTCCTGTTATTTAGTGTGACATTAGCCCTAAGGGAAGAGACAATGGCTACAGAAGTTGTGGATCAGAATTCTTCACTTCAGCAAAGAAGTCAGCTATTCAAGAGGTGAAACATGCTCCAGTATCCTTGGAGCTACAAGAATAGAATAATACCTTAAAATTGAAATGTCTTTTTTGATGTTATTATGCCCCATTATTAGAAGTAGAGTAGACACAGACCACTGAGACAACTATCTAAAACATTAAATTAAATTGCCCTATTAAATAGTCCATATCTGACTTTCCCCAGATACTACTAACTGAAGACGGTTGAGACCCAAGATAATTTCAAAACATGGCTGGAAAATTATACCTTGAATTCTCCAGTGTGGTTCAGAACAAGGAGTCCATACCCTGCAGAGAACAAGGGCTGAAACTGGTTCCAGAAGTTGACAGAATGTGGTCTCCAGGGTTGGAAATAAGCCATAAGCATACATCCTCATGTAGGCTTCTGGTGCTTCTTTTTGACTCCCTGTCAGAACTTTCTACCTTATCTGGATTGTTCTGGTCAACTGGACAGACTTTCACACTCTAGATCTTTCCTAACAATCTGACTTCTTCCCAGTTCTCATTCTCACGACTCCAGCTGAGATGTTTACATAGGTTGGGAATAAGATATATTCAGGCATGTTGTCCATCTAGATGAAGGCCTTTATCTCAACACTGTCAACCTAGAAGTGTGAACAGCCACGGCACAAGTGTTAGGAGATGTTTGTAGGAATAAGCCTTCCGTGGGGCTGTGAAGGGAAACAGCCGAAAGGGGGCATGTGGAGAGAAGGCAGCACAATGTCCCTCCTTGATCCAGGCAACTGACTATTTCCCTCTCTGCTATGTCTTGTGAGAAATTCAGGTTTCAAATAAAATACCAAATAACCCTAATGAGGCAGCTGCTTAGCTTGAATCGGCAATATTCTATACACATTCACCTCACAGTGTGAATGGAGTAAACCTTCCCATTGTGTGGAGGAACAGCCACCTCATTTGCTGTCTTGAGCCGAATAGTCGCCATATTTAAAAGAACAAACATGATTTCCCTAGAATATAACTTTTAACATGCTTTGGTCAGTTCTCAGGCTAAGCTTTTATATTAGTCATTTGGCATTTTCCTCAGAGCCCACATGGAAATCCCACTGTCTCCATCCTACTGAAGGCTCTGTGCAGAATATCACCGCATCAAAGAGGCCAGATGTCTCGAACACCGTGGGAGAAAACCACAGAGGACACAGTTCTGGGCCCGATCCCTGGGCCCAGAAGACAGCAAAACATCACCGAGACCAAGGCCATTCCAGGGCAAGTCGCACACACTACCCATTAATATTTTTCTATAAGGAAAATCAGATTTAAATGAACATCAAGGACAGTAATGACCAGGAGACATCACAACATTGACAGTAGGAACAGAGAGAATGCAATTAGAATGTAGGGAAGGAGCAAACCCAAACCCAGCGTCTCTCTCTGCTTGTGGGTGTGTGAGTTCCCTGGGTCTTCTGTTATTTATTTGGCTTTGATGGTAAATTTAAAAACTCTATTTGAGATTCCTACTTTCCTTGGAACAAATGGTACCATCCTAAACTAGTAACTATGGGGAGACTAAGACAAGACAGAGGCCAGTAGCTTCTCTAAACTTCTTTCTTATTTATTTTGAGACAAGAAAAGAGTAAAAAGTCATTGGCTTGCTTGGCTTTTGGGTTCAGTTCATGAAATTTCTGGCTGTATAGGTGCCACTTCCAGGTCAGATGCTCCTCACTAGACCATCACAGCTAGTAGAGAAGGCTGCACAAGTGTAGTAGCCTCTTTCACCACCATTACCAGGGATGCAGTTCATGTGGATGAACTACAGACCAGAAACATATTCTGATGAAGGCAAATTATTTGTTTTTATAATTTTTATATTTGTAGTCAAAATTTTTATAATACCCCAAGTCTACCTATCCTCACAGGCTCAGGCTGGAAGAGAGAATGGGTAGCTTCCCTGCACAGCCCTGTGCTTAGCCCTAGGCCCCACCCTATGGCTCCACCCTCAGTCTGGCCTCCCAGTTTCCTTATGGCTGAGTTCTAGTCTCTACTGCCTGCTGCCCTTGGCCCCCTGCGGGTAAGAGCCCCGCCCCGCCCACCCCACCCACACCACTGCTCGCAGTGTTCTGGCCCAGCACTCTGCTGAGATGCACATTTTTCTTCCTTCATTATTCCTCTTCTGTCTCTCTCCTCTTGTTTTCTTTGTCCCTCCAGCCTTGTTCTCCTGTCCCTCTGTGTGGTATTTCCCCTCGGTATGGTATTTTTTACTTTCGGTCTTTCTCTTCTTCCTGGTCATCCTCCTTTATTCAAAATGTTAAGTAAAAAACAGTAAACAAGAGAAAGCTTTCAAACGATGAATTTTATTTTTTTTCAAATTCCCTGTTACTACTTATAGATCTATTTTATTTCTAAGTTTTTATTTAAAAAAATTTCAGATCCACCAGAATGTCACCAAAATTGGAAGTGGACACAAGGAACACACACACAGCCTTCATCTATATTCATTAATTGTGAACATTTTGCTACATTTGTTTTCTCTTACCACATGTGCTCATTATCGTTTTTTCTTGCTGAACTACTTAAAAATTGCAGATATCCTAACCCTAAATAACACCAATCTCTTGTGAATAAAAAATTCTCTCAGATAACCACAATATAATTATCAAATGAAGAAAATCTAGTAGTGCTACAACACTATTATCTAGTGATCTGTCCCTGTGACTCCATCTAAATATCTGAAGAGAGAAGCTGCATTTGGCTTTGGTTTACATTATCGAAAAATAGGATTTGATTGCAGGTTCACCAAAATTCGCATAGAAAGAAATGGATGGTGGTCTCACCACATGCCTTTTTTTAAAAATTTCATTTGTAAAGTATATGTAACACCGAAAGTATTTATCAACCAAAAGAATTTAGCTGAAAAGCTGTGTTTTTAGGAATGTTAAATTCATTGAAAAAGTATGGTGCACTGCTGTACCCCCAGAAATAGGTGCCTCATTTGGAGAGAACTTCCAGAAAAGTTACACAATATTTTGATATAAATTAATTTCGTGAAGGTTCACATTTAGGGACATATTCAGTGTCGCTTTTTCTGTGGACGTGTTTATATTAGGTAGCCCATTCGGAAGCAGGATGATGTTGAAATGGAATTGATAGTTCTGTGTTGTGTTTTAAAAGGAGAGATGTTTGCTTATACATATGTCAACAAGCAAGTGTACAATGTGAAGACTGTTGGCTGAACAGCATCTGTATTCCTGCATCCCAGACAAACAATTGTGCCTGACAACGGCTGAAGCCCAAGGTTCGACCTGAGATTGATTTCACCAACATGATTGGAATAAACCAATAAAGAAATGCTTTTCTGGCGACCCACCAAGCCCACATCCATGCCTCTGGAATTTGTACTTTTGCTGGTTTGGTTGTTTTCCTGCGTTATTAAGAGGACATCGCGCCTCTTGCCAAAAGGGATTTGTCCTTTTTATCTAGTCAGAAGAGTGCTTCAGCTATTTGCATTTCTGAATTGCTTAGCTGCCCAAGCATGCTCTGTGTGTGCTGTTTGAAATGTGTCATTGAGGCACGTGACTGCTGTTCTCAAGCTGATGTTGGACTTTCTCCAACAAATATGGATTATGTTAAAGTCGGTTCTGAATTGACGAGGATATGTTAATAACTCCCAGATGGGCATCTCTGTGCTCTCCAGCAGGGAAATGCAAGCAGTCTATGGCAGGAGCAAGTGTTTGGCAGGTCCATCATTCCGTCATTAAAGGCCACATTATTACTTACAACCGCGCTTGCATGACAATGGCCGCGATGAGCTCGGTCTCACAGTAATGAGCACTAGGAATTGGCGTTCAGGTAGATTGTTTTCCAGGTGCTGAAAAACATTTTGTTGGAAATTTCTTTCTTTCTATTGGCAAATACGGTATTATGAATGAATCAAAACGACAGCCCCGGAGGTGGGAGTCTGTGCTATTCCTCAGAGACCCAGACAGTCACCGTTATAGTCTCGGGATGTAGGACAGCCCCGCTCAACAGAACAGCTTTGCTCTGTGCATGCCTGTCCTGAGTGTGTGCACTTCAGTGCCCAATTCCTGCCCTAAAAGTTCCAATTGGAACAATAATTTTCAATGGTGTGCTTTGCATTGTGGTTACAGTTTCCATTAGAGGGCATATCTTCTTATCTTTCATCCTTAAGATCTAGGGTGTGATTGCTTGTAATTTTTAAAAGAAACAAAAAATATGCATCTTCTATAATTGTACTAGTAGTTCAGAAGACACCCAATATTAAATTCCAATGTGGCAATAGTTACCTAGGAGTATATAGGCCACTGGTCCTGTGGTTAACATGGTTAATTATAATGGAATTGAACATGAAGGTGAAAGAAATAGTTTGAGAGAAAAATAGGCACTTAGGTGATTATGAATAGACTTACCTGATTTTAGTAGAAAGGTGAGAGGTAATGGGGGGGTCTCGATTTGCAAAGTAAATGCTGTGTGTGCATTGCTTTCATTTGGAATGTAAAATAATCTCACTTCTCAATATATATGTTGCAGTAAGAATGCCCAAGTATGATAAAAAGCAATTGAAAACATTGAAGTGTAGATGTTATATTTTCTCCTTTGCTTTAGGTCTCTTTTTCAGTAACAAGTAATTCAGTCACAGAGCGTTCCCTCCTTTATCAGCAGGTAACGGGATTTTATGATGTCATCTCATCTGCATAGGCATACCTATATGCTCTCTTTTTCGACTCCCCACTTTCCAGCAACTCCAAGGAATTTAAAAATATAAAACCACATCTGCCAATAACATTATGATGAACCATTTAGGATTTGGATTTTTTTTTTTTTTTTACAAGGCAGCAGCACTGAATGCCATTGATTCCCAGCATGTACTGCATGCACTGGTATATTTTTAATGCTAACAGTCGGGATTTTAAAATATATCATTTTAAGTCATTTAAAAATATCAAAAGATCCGCAAAACATTTCACAGACCTTTCACACTGAGGCCTGCCTGAAAGGACTTGTAAGGGTGTGGAACTATGAAAGTTAACAATTTGGATATTCTAGGAGGGTGGAAGAAAGAAAATCCAGTTCATGAGGTTTACTGAAGGGATGGCCGCAAGAGCACCCTATAGACTGCAGCTGTCTTTCAGCATCTGCCAGAGAAAGAAGGATTTTTGCCAAAACCTGGATGAAAACTACCCTCGTCCTTTATAAAAATGTGTTATAATGTGTTATGCTTCCTTATGTGTGAGTATCGTGAAGCATCTGCAGTCAGCTAGTTCACACGACCTAAGAAGCTGCGTATTTATTGAAAACCCCGTTAGCTCACCCTCACGCCAAGCGATGCAATGGACTCGGAGCCACCCCCCTCCAAGTCGGGGACCGTCAGCCTCCCTTGCCCGAGTGTGTCCAAGCAACAAAAACGAGAGAGGATTTGTGCTTAAAAGGCACTATTATTTTATCAATGGTGGGTATTTGTTAAGTGTTCAAAATGGACTTTTATACCATTAATATTTCATCAGAGGCCTTCAGTTAATGAATTTCTGTTTGCAAAAGTTTTGGGAGTTGGCAGGTGCAATAGAAAAAGATGATACTGTATTTTAATGGCCATTAAGTTGAAACTTTCTGAGATACTATAAGACCCCAATTAGTCAGTTGAATATCACCAGTGGTTCATCATTGTCATTAGGTATTAATTACACAGCTACCAAGTGCTAGACACTCTGCAAAACTCACAAAAGCAACTGTCCCTGCTTGGGGGCAACTTAGACTTCTGGGGGTGGTGATCTCTGTTGTTGCTATATTACCATTTGTAATGAGAATTCGTGGAATTAAGTACTTGGTATTTGGAAAGAGTTTTACAGCCTCTTATTATAGACTTGGCAGCTCATAGCACACAATGCTACATTTACAGGAAAGGAAACCTACCCCAAAAGATGTTGGTTATATGGCTGATCTGGCACTGCAGTCCAGGCTTTTGACACCCTTTTAAATGTGTGTCACCATCGACGGAACACACCCTGACAACACAGAAGGGGAAAGTCTTGTGTAAAAGTACCAATCGTATTAAGCCCAGAGATGAATGCGGGTGAAGGATGGGTTTTTATTTCACCTTCCCTGTCCTTTACTACACAGGACAATATTATTCTCATAATAGCATTTGACTTTCTGGATTGTTAAAAAGAGGCTTATAAGAGCAATTGAAAGTAATATGGGCATTTTAATATTGTGACACTTAATGCTACATAAAACCTTTGTTTCCTACAGGTTTATTGAGCTGGTGTATTAGATTTCCTGCTGTATGAGCAGGAAGATTATGGTGGCTTAGGTCTAAGTATACTTTGGGGAGGCATTTTGTATTTTCTCTATAAATAGTCTTTCTAAAACAACGCAATTGTGTAACTATTAATGTTTATATTGCATTATACATCTCCCAAAGTTTACTATGCTTAGTGTAGAGTGTGGTAACCAAAGGAAATGTTTTTGTCTATGAAATATGCTGGGAATTGTCATTATTAAAGTAAATCTGTTTTATGTACTATTTCATCAGTTAGATTTTCATGCTTTGGTCTTAGGTGATGGTATTATGTTATTTTGTCCATAAGCTTCTAGAAGATAAGCATTCGTACACATATATGCACATATCCACACAAATACATGTGTGGGTCATGTTTTGAAATTAAAATTATAGCAGAACCAAAAGGCTTTTAAATGGAAATAACAACACTTGGGTGAATCCAAAATGGTCAGAAAACTTGAAAAATATTGATTTCAAGTGCACAGTTTTTACAAATGAAAAATTTGATTAAGAGGACTGTTTTTCAGAGTATGTATCAAAGTTATTTTTCATACTGAGATAATTTCTCATGCTTAGTGAAACTAGCCAAATCATTAATTCCCCTTATGAAACGTGCATTTTTCAGTCGCAGTTGTAGAAGCATCCTCTCAAATGCAGAGTAACACACAACCCTGCAAAGCACAGCATAGATTTTCAACCTGGGTTACAACTGTGTTCTGATTTCTGGGGAAACATAACGTATGGTGAAATCACATTTCTTTGTGTGAATAATTTAATGAGCAATTTCTTCAGAATTTATAAGAAAAGAGCTCCAGACCTAACACTACTGATCCCCCCAAGAGCCACTTTTCCTTCCATATATGAATAGCCAGTTTCATTATGTTCAAAAATGTAGCATGAGAGAAACAAATGGTGAGGCCTGTTACATCCAAAGAAATGAGAGATTATCTTCTCCAAGCAGGAGAAATTAGATGTATTGGGTCTACTTTTGTATCACACTTAGCTTCGGATGGAACATGACGTATAGGTAATCTGCAATTTGCTAGGGGCATTGTTAGCATGCTTCGCCTCCAGGGTAGGATTTTAACCAGGCCTCCGGCAGCTGTGTGTTTGGCGGCTCGGCCACATTAGGTATACAGAACCCCCCCGCTATTACCCTGGTGAAACCCGTGCCAAGGCCCCTGGTGACACGATGGAGGTATTAGGTCAGATGAGTTACATTAAGTGGCAAGTGATAAATTCAAGATGACAATTCAAAACAGCAGTGTTTCTTCTAAGTAATTAATTCCAGTGGTGCCTGAGGCAGTGCTTGGTTGCTGCCACTGGTGTGGCAATGCTGCGTAGCTAATGAGAAAACATTACGGCAAGGATTACGGGCCTGTGCATTCTGGCAGGCTGAGGTCACTATGATTAGGAAATATTAACACGTACTTACTGTGATAAACCATATACGCCCAGGAAGCCTAATTTTTATTTTATTAATGTAAAAACTGTTGAACGCTTTACAATGTGGTGATTCACTGAGTGGGCTGGGGACGGGGGTGACACATTCCACCCCGCATCTGGGACACCCCTCAAGGCCTGCTGGAGTGGTAACAAAACGTTTGCCAGAGACAGGGCCCCTTTCCCTGGTCTGTGGACACAATGTCTTGGGCACAAGGAGAAGCTATAGAATGATGGGCCTGTTTTATATTCCCAAATGTGATTTATGCAGGAACTTTTTGTTACATACTCATCCTCCTCGTTTAAGAAGCTACTGTGAAGCAGCCCTGTGGTGGTCTTGTCCAGCAGTGGTCAAGGGGTTTAGTTTCTCTTGCTAAGTTTGTCCTTGCGAGGCAGTGAGGAGGCCGCCTTAGACTTCAGTGTGCTGTCAAAGTTTTAGAGGCCTCATTCACATTTATTCCTGCTGCCAAACAATCCCATGAGCTATGTGGAGGAAGTGTTGCATTTCAGCTCGAAACACGAGGAACTCGAGGCCTGGAGGCAAGTGGTGCACACTTGGGCCTAGAACTCAGCATTGGAAACACCTCATGCGTTGCTCACCTGAATGTTTCACACTCAGAGCCAATGACCAAAACCATTTCGTATAAAATTCTTACCGAAGATTCAGGGAGGGAGCTCTTGTCCATGAGTGCACACACACACTTGCACACATACTTGCACAACTCAAGAGTGTTGGCTCATGTCTAGGGAAGAACTTTTAGCTTGAGCAACTACAGATGTCTTGTGGTGTATTAGATACATGACCAATAAAATACTTACTAAACACTTGGCCTTTGAACTGCTTCTAGAGGTAAGACTGTTTCCTTATCACTTGCTATAAATTGGTTCTGGTGTTTGATACTCTGGTTCAATATGTGGTCTGTCTGTAGGTATGTGTGCGAGTGAAGGGAGACGAGGAGAAAGGCCATTAGCAACATGTGTGCCCTGACATGTTGAAGGGCTACTAAACACTCACATCTTTGTGTTCTGAACATCTTCGTTTATTAAGAAGCAGATTGCATTGTACAGAAAATAAGAAGTACTATAAGTAGATGGTGTATTTTTTCTTCTACAGAGTGCATGAGAGTGATCTTGCATTAGGAACAATGAAGTTTAGCTATTTCCATTTTCTAGGATAGTAAAAATAATGAAGAGAGCTGTTTCTGCATGATAATAGAAGAGGGAAGCTTAGTTTTCACAAAGTAACAGCTAAAAACCACTATAATCTTGTGTCTTTGTGTTTGTGTGTATGTATAACATGTATAATATATATGGTGTGTGTGCATGTAAAATTCTTGGCATCTTTGTATATGACATAGAAACTTAGGAAAGGTCAGTATTTAGCAAATAATCTCTTTTTTTTTTTTGAGCAGATGATTTGAGAAAGCCCTAAAACAGCTGTGCATGGAAGTGCATGGCTGTTATCCCAGCATTCTGGGAAGCTGAGGCAGGCAATCGAGTTTGAGCCCAGTCTGGGCAAAATTAGTGACTTAGTGAGACTCTGTTTCAAAATAAAAAAATAAAAATGGGCTGGGGTTATAGCTCAGTGTGAAGGCCCTGTGTTCAATCCCTGGTAGCACTCACAGAGAGAGAGAGAGACAGAGAAAGAGGGAGAGAGAGAGAGAGAGAGAGAGAAGGAATTTCTATAAAACCTGTCCCCAGCTCTATGATTGAAACAGGCCGGAGGCATGAACATAAGAGATGGATGCCTTAGTACAGGAGGAATGTAGAGTTCAAGTGTGACCATTGTATTGTTCATAGTAGGTCACAGTGAGTTGACTAACATGATCAAAGGCAACGAATTTGAGCAAACTCCGGTGATTTTTATCTTAATTTTTGTATTTTAACCTTTAGAAGGCCCTACCTTTTTCTTAAATTTCGATTGTTGAACAAAAGGGCATTAGGACAATTGTTTTCAAAAGCTAAAATTTACTGAGAACAAAATGGAATTTCAGAAATTTGTAAGAAGTTATTCTTTAACGACCCTAAGTCAATGCCCACTTTTGGTAAAGGAAGAAGACTTTTTAAAGTGCTTACAACAATGTCTTGTTAAATTTATATCATACCATTTAGGTGTCCATTCGTATTTAAAAATTTTAAATATTCCTTTAGTAAAAAGTAAAGAATGTCCCTGTTTCAAGTCTTAGTTGAAATGTTTTTTCTTTTCAGTGATTGAAAGTTTCTAATGCTTTGAAACTTGTCACATATCTAAATCACTAGTTAAGCTTTAGTGGCCTAAAAACAATGTTAATCTTACATAGAAAAGGCTCTAAAGACTGTTAATTCATCCCATTTCAAACCTGCTTCTCAACTTTTTTTGAAAAAGTCACTTGAATAGCCCATGCAAATCTGAAACCCATCAGAAAGCAGGCTATTTCTACTTTGTTTCTGCTAAACTTCAGTCTTCGTGGGGCCTCACACTTAAAAATATCTTCTGTTAAGGGAAAGGAGAAAAAGGGGATGAAAAGGGAATTAAGATGTGTCATGTACATGTATCAACTACCCACAAGGAATGTAAACATCATGTATTGCAAGCATACAAAAAAGAGAAGGGACTCAAGAGCTGAAGGAGGGAGGGAGAGAAGGAAAAGGAGGAATTAAGGAACTAAGATGTATTATGTATATGTGCCAGCTCCACAGTGTAAACATTATATAGTAAAAATACATAGTAATAAAAATGTCTTCTGTTATGATATGAAAGAAAGAGCACTGAACTGAGAGTCCAAAGATTTGGCTTGTAGTTCTTGCCCTATCCCACTCACTGCATGAACTCTAGGCCTCAGTTTTCTCATCTGTGAAATGAGAGCAAAGGTTCCAAACCTGGTATCAACAACATCCTATGCATGCACCTGGAAGGCACCCTCTTGGATAACTTTTTAGACAGACTTTATAGAAGTAATCTGTGCTTATTTTAAGAAATAAAATGAAAATTTAGGAAATTTAAAGAAAAAAATCGACAACCCTCTATCCTTTTCTACCACATTTGCTTCCAGTCTCACCCTCCTGAGATACACTGTGTTGAATCCGGCATTTGTATCGGTTAGGATTAGGCTTGGTTGTTTATGATTAAAATATGCCAGACAAAAATGACTTAAGCAAACCAGAAGTTTATTTCTCTCACATCTGAAAGATGTCCAGAGTGGGTATATTGGCTCCATGGTGTCCTAAGGGCCTTGGGCTTCTGTCCTTGCTCATGGCTGCCATCCTTCAAGTCACCTTTAATGCAGAAATGGCTGTTGGAGCTCTAACCAAGAAACATTGCAGGCCAGAAGGAGGAGAAAAGGTGGAAATAGTAAGGGATGAGATGTCACTCCCATCTGAGTTACCTGCCTTTAAGCATACAATTTTGTCCACATCTTATTGACTGAAACTGGATCACATGACCCACCCATGGCAAGGGAGGCTGGGAAACATAGCCTTTTATTCTGAGTGCCACTATGCCTCAATTAAAAACGAATTTTAATTCCAAAAGGAGAAGAGAGAATTCTGTAGTTGAAGGGGAAGACAATTGGCAATCACTTCGCCAGTATGTATCCCTCTGTACCTTTTTTTCATACTCATACAAACACATGAATATGTAGAGATTCATTCTTTTTTCTTAGCACATAATGGACATCCCTCCAGATCAGTGTATACAGATCATGCTTATTCTTTTAAACATCCACACAATATCACATACTATGGGTTTATCATAATGTATTTAATCCAGTCCTCCATTATTAAAATTTCAGATCTCCCATGTTTTGTTACCAAAATAATCTTATATCTTGAGTCACAAAATTATGATGTCGTTATATATATAAATGAATATATATAATGTATGTGCCCCGTTTAAAATAGTAAAACATGTGTATCCACCACTAAGCTAAAAAAAACACAAAACAAAAAATGCAGAACATTATAATTGCCTCTGAAGTCCTGTACACTATTACCACATAGCATATCCTTCCTTCCAAGGTAACCATTATCCTGAATTTTATCATCTATTGCTTTTCTTTATACTTTCACTACATATAAATTTCTTTTTCAAAATGTTTTGGTTTGCTTGTTTGGGAACAAATTTATGGATGAAGCCGTGTCATGTGCGTGCTTCTGCGACTCATTCTTTTTGCTCTACACTATTTCATGAGACTTATCCGTGCAGAGGTGTTTATAGTTTATTAATTTTTATTTGTGTATAGTAGTGACTCACTGTATGAACATACCACAATTATTTATCTTTTCTGCTCTTGGTGGACATTGGTTTCCATTTTATTGCTAACATAAAAATGTTTTTATGCATTCCTGTTTGACTGTCTTGTGCATGTGTACAAGAGTTTCTGTTGGTTATATACCCACAGTGCAGTCACTAAATCATGGGATACGTGCCCATTTTTTTCTATGTCTTTATCCCAAATTACAGTACCACCAGAAGTGTGTAAGGATCCCTGTCGTGTGTAAGAGTAATTGTCATTGCAGATCTTCACCAGAAGTGTTGGATTTCTCACTAGTTAGACTAGGTATGAAGCTGTGTGGAAGACGTTGGGAAGCGCTTCAGCCATGGAGATACTGACTGGGTAGATCTGACCTGGTCATCTTGTGGGGGAGTCCAGGAATCTGTGTTTTAGTAAATCCCATGTTGATTTGATGCTCAGCCAGTTCCAGAACCGCAAGATCAGCCTGACCTCTAAGACCATTTACAGTGAGCCTTTACAGGCACTCATTGCCCATACTGACGCCATCATCTTGGTCTGGGCTTTTTTTTTTTTTTTTTTTCCCCTGCAGAGTTCTTTGCAATTTCCTTCTTCCTTCTTTCCACTTCTCCAGCTCATGTACAAGCCCTGGTCAGCCAAGTCAGGTCCTTATGACATTATCCCAAGATTAGAAATGACATTGGAAGAGGTTAGTTACACAGACTCTGGAGTAAGCCTGGGCTCAAAAGCCACTCTGACATTTGCCAGCAGTGTAACCTTCTGAGTCACAGTTTCTTAAGCTGTGAACTGAGGCCGGTGATGACAGTACCTATCGCAAAGGGAACATGCAGATTAAAAGAGTTGATAGAGAGTGAGAACGTAAAACAGTGCTAGGTACAAGGTAAGCATGGAAATATTATCTATTATTGTTGTAGTCATTACCACTGCTAGCGTTCCACGCTAATCCGACAGCCTCCCAGAGGGATCTGGGGAATGTGAAAGTAAGAGGGGGTCACGGACAAGCTCTCTTTTATATCAGTTCTTCTTGCCTCAGGGTACTAATGCAATCTTTTGCCAGCACCATTTCATCATACCCTCCATTGTGTTTAAGAATGTGCAGTGGTCCCTCTTGCCTGTCTTGGGGAAATAATCCATTACATGTTCATGGAAACATCACTTGTATGAGGCATTCATTTCATTTGGAAGAACCAGTTTTCCCTTTTCTTCACTTGAGAATATAGCTGGACTATGACGATACTCCTCTGTCCTTTTTTTTTTTTTTTTTTTTGATACTTCTCTGTCTTATGGTAATTGTATAAGTCAAGATTCTGGTTCAGTTGCCTCATCAGAGGCCGAAGTTCATTTCTGTCTCAGAAGCAAGCTGCGAGGCAGCCTGGTGCGTCAAGTTGCTGTGTTTCATGAGGTCAGAATCCTGGTACCACCCATCTTGCTGCTACCTCATCCCCTAGAGCAGAGTCAGTGATTCGTTTTTCTCTAAACGGCCAAATAGTGAATATTTTAGGCTTTTGTGCTGATATGATTTCTGTGCAACTGGTCAGTTCTGCTGTTGGAGCATAGGTGTGGCTGTAAGCAATAAAATATTATTATGAACATTGAAATTTGAATTTTATATAATTTTCATGGGTCACAAAGTATTCTTTTCATTTTTTGAACCATTTAAATATGTAGAAGCTATTCTTAATCCTGCAGGAATATAAAACTGGGTGATGGGTTGTGTTCGGCCCCTGTATCCATAGCTAACTGACCCCTGTTGGAAGGGTGTATTCTGATTTGCACTATCAAAGTCTGTTTACCATCACTCTGCCCACAAACCATCTCTAAAGAAAAGAAGAAAGATAATCAAATGGTAATCTTTTCCTTTAAATAGAAAGACTCAGCATTTGCCTGCATTCCTCCTGTTCATATTCTATTGGCCAACACAAGGTCACATGGCCATATCAAGTTGTAAGAGAGTATGGGAGATATAGATTCTAGATTGTTTTATGTTTGGCTAAAATTCCAGAAGTTCTACTGCCTACGGGGATAAAAGGAGCTTGGGATATTAAGGGGCAGTTAGCACTCTCTATAGCACTAGGGAACTCTTACCTAAAATTACCTTCTAGACTTGGGATTCTTTGAGATTTGTCTTTTTGTTGTTGACAAAAATTGAATCTTTGCTGCCCAGTTATAAACTAAATCCCCTTTTCTCTCCACAAGACATACATGATAGTTGTGGGACAGGAAAATTTTCCTGTCATCCAATGGACAACAACCACTATAGGATATAGTCACTGCTGCCAAGGCACTTGGTGGAGAAATACCATTTAATGCTAAAAGGAGATGTCAAAATTAACTTCAGATGCAAAGTTCTTTGTTATCTTTGGTTTTAGTCTTCCACTTAGAATTTCTTATGTAAAAATGTCAGGAGCTGAGGATTTAGATCAAGTGGTAGAGTGCTTGCCTAGCAAGCACAAGGCCCTAAGTTTGATCCCCAGCACCACTCTGAAAAAAGTCAATATCTGCAAACCTTAATATCACCCAACATTCTTTATCTAGATTAACACTGAGACTTGTTACCCAATTCCCAGCCCCAGATTTTCAGCTCATGCCAGAAGCAAGTGTAAAGAGCAGAAGTGGGTGTTCACTGAATCTGTTCTTCTGATAAGAAAAATAAATGTTTTCTAGGTAGACTCCACCTGTAAACTTTTAATATGAGAAGAGATAAAGTCCTGTATTTAGACAGGCACATTGCTGCTCTGGAAAAATTGGTCTTATAGGTAAGATGAAATACAAATACATGTTGGATGGACAAGTAGCTGTAACTACCATGTCAAAGTCAATCGTTAAACTCAAAACAGGTTTCTTTTTTATGTCCAATATACACAGGACACTGAACTGAGCCCTTCGGAGCCAAAACAGGACTAACATAAATCACTTGCTCTTAAGGAATTTACGGTCTAGAAGAGGAGACCACTTAGCACGTCCAGGATTTCCTT
This sequence comes from Hystrix cristata, assembly GCA_004026905.1. Lineage (NCBI taxonomy): Eukaryota > Metazoa > Chordata > Mammalia > Rodentia > Hystricidae > Hystrix > Hystrix cristata. The sequence continues at coordinate 162,466 of PVJO010001633.1, forward strand.
TAGCATGATGACACGAGCGTGAGTAAAGGACAGAGTTCAGAGCAGGGAGTGATGGACCCTGCCTCCTGGAGGATGAGAAAGGCCCTCAGAGAAATACCAGCACAAATACTGGAAGGAGAATGGTCGTCTTCCTCCCTAACCATAGAATCTGTATGTGTGCATGAGCTATAGGGTGTGAGGATGGTTATGTCAAATTTATGGGATTATGTGCACATGCGTGTGTGTGTGTGTGTGTGTGGGCTGTCATCAGTACCCAGGCTGTACTACACTATTTCCCTTCAAGAATCTGTATTTTATTGCCTCTCCTTCTGCGTTATGAACATACGTGTATCTTGGAGCAAACACTTCTCCCACCAACAAGGACCATTTTCACAAGCCCTACTTTGTGGAGAAAATGCCATTTATGTATGTAAAAATGTTCATGAGATAGATATGCTCGTTCTTTCATTTGATGTTCTCCTGGTAAAAGGTAAAATTAAATGTGTTTGGGGGATATGGGGAAATATATACAAGGAAGTCCCCTTTTAATTTCTCAAATTAACATGGGATGATTATTGCTATATAGTACTATTTTTTTTTAATGCAGAAGTTGCCCACGTTTGTATATTGGGTTCAGGTATCGCAGACCCCCCAAAAAGCATTAAAAAGCAAGAAATGGAAGGCGTAGAGAACATATAAACACTGAAAGATGACAGGTTTTTGCGGCAGTTGGAAGCTGGGGAATAGATAATTACATCATTGTCTCGCATTCTGTTCCCACATGGACTTGCTTAAATGTCATCTCACACTGCAAGTTCTCACTCTTTCCTTCCTGGGAAGCCTTATTCAACCTGTGCTCAGACATCACGATAGCGGCGCCTCGCCCAGAGTGCTGGCCCGTGGGGAATTCATATTCAAGCATCACCGATCGTTGACCTGGCTATTGTTTGTGATACTTACTGGTAAAGTTTCTCAATCAATACAACATCAGCCCAAGTTGCTCCTGGGAATGGAGGGCTGCAGCAGCATACTCAATCTTGGAGCCAGCTTGTGCTCTCTGCTCTGCTGCTAAACTGGGTAGTTGGCCTACTTGATGCGGAATTATTGCTGCTGGGGTCAGATGTGAGCGGTTTGGCAAGCGCTGATGAATGGCTGTTGGTGGAGAAACGCCTCGCCCGCCCACCCAGAGACATTTAATAATGATAGACCATAACTGTGCTTGCACAAAAATCTGTGTCTCTTGTTTGTGAGTCTTCTGGGCTGGAGGTGTAGAAGGATTGGCGTTGTTATGGAAGAAAGCTTGAGAGTGGTGAGGTTTTTGGTTTAAGCACAGAAAGGACAAAGAAGAAGCCAAGGGCACGTCGCAGTAAATAAAGTTTGCTCTTCATTCGCGGAGAAGGCAGCTGCTATGTGCAGGTTCCACGATTTCACATCGTCCTTCCTCGTTCTTCTCACCCTTTGCTCTAGAATGAATTCCAGGCAGTATGGAGAAGATAAATGGGAAATTGTTTTAATTTTATTGAGATGACCCATTAATAATGTTTTCACTGCTGAGGGAATAATTATTCAGAAAGTTAAGCACGGATTTAGCTGTGTAACACCCACTAATATGACAGAGAGATTAATATTGAAATAATTATTGAATGTGGCACTGAGACCTCACCCACTATTGTTTAGAATATAACACTACGAAGTCTGAATAATTCTAAAAATGGCATTCTGCAAAAGGTGTCAGGACATTATTTATCTAGCTATTTCTTTTTCAGTACAATCCTTTTTTTAGTAATCAGACAAAGAGAGATAAAAAATTCTTGGCATGACCTAAATATTCTGTCTGTTATAAATGAAAGTAGGTTTTTCTGTAAATAAATAGACCACGGAACAGTGTCAAGAATGTAATCAAAAGTGTAAATGTTGGGTCCAGACAGATTGTACACAGAATCAGAGCACTTCATTAAATATTTGGTTACATAAAAATTAACAAGTAGGGGAGAGTGATGACTGAATTTTCAGAGGTATGGTTAGCTTACCAAGGCGTACGAAGGCTTTGGATTCTGCATATAGGGAAAGACTGTAGATAGTTGATTCTTTAAGCAGAGCCCCAATCTATCCATCTCTATATCCCAGGACCCAGCCCAAGCCTCGTGCAGAGCAGGTCCTCTGTAACATACGTGAAATGCATAGAATAAATTAGAAAATGAAATAAAGTGGAGGATGTTTAGGGACACACCTTCTGGAAGTGATAGAATTAACATTTTTCCAATTCTGCAAGATTATGTTGTTCCGTCTCCCCAGTGTTAAGGATTATGTTGTACTAATGATCTTAGACTGCTGATGTCTGGTCTAAATGCTGCAAGATAATTTTTTTCAAATATTTAAGGTAGAAATCAACTCATCTTTTGATTGTATGTTTCACAAAGGTACAGATAAAATTAAGGTTTTTTGTTTTCCGTGACCAATGGGATCTTCTTTATTCACTCCAAACCACTGGGCAGCCAGGGCAGGATGGGTGTGGGAGACACCTAATTAAGCCCGAATTGTTAAACTTAGTCTCACTCGACTGACAATTTCAGTACATGATTTAGGTATAGTGTATTTTTTGATTTTTCTGCTCTCTTCCTGTGCACCTCCAGTACAGCTTTGTGTCTGGAAAGAAGGGTCTGCACAATCTTCTAGTGGTGGGAAGAGGCCCTTGGAAGGATGACAGGCTGCCGTCATCGTGCTATTCTCTAGTTCCTGAGAAATAGGTATTCTGTGTCCTCTAATCCTCTGGCATCTGATGCTGGCTTCTGTGGTTGATGAACTAACTCATGGTCTTTCTCCTGTCTGCCTCGTGTCTGTTGGCCCCACCTTGGATCTTGCAGGTGTGTGCATGCTGCCCCTGTGTATTCCAGCAAGGGAGTCTGCTCTAGAGATTGTGTCTTTGGGGCTCCTTCCTCCACTGTGAGGAGCCTTTAGGTAGGATCCTTGCTGCTGGCACAGGCTGTCTCCTGGCTCTGCGGGCCTCTGACATGCTTTGTTCCTGTAGGACTTCAGCGGAGAGCGAAGACATGGAAAGTACATAGCTCACCATCTCATGTCCATCCTCTTTCACTAAACCCTCAAGACCTGGAATGTGAGGACTATTTGCTCGCTCTTCCAGGCATAGGACCTCTTTGTTACATTTCTTCCTCCTGCCCACGTTGTCATCTCCCTGCCATCCTTGGGCCTGCAGTAGTGAAAGGGGTTCAGAGCACAGTTTAAGGAGGGAAGGAAGGAAGGAAGGAAGGAAGGGTAAACTAAGCAGTTTTAGAAATATTATATCCCTCATGCTCACCTCTTTGTTTCTCTCTTCTGTCCAACTCGATATGTTTTTGCTCTACCTTGGTAATACCCAGCGAAGTCAGTGCTGGAACCTGAGTCTCAAGTTCCTTAAAAAGTCCAGCACCCTATGAGGTGTAGTGGCTTAAATGGTGACCCCTACCCCCAAAAGATATGACTACATCCTGGAAGCCGTGTATGTGACTTTACATGGGAAAAGAATTTTCCTTTGCAAATATACTGAAGTTAAGGCTCTCAAGCTGAGATGTACTGGATTATCCAGGTAGACAAGAAGGAGAAAATATGAATCAGAAGAGAAGGACATGAGAAGATGAAGGCAAAGATCGCAGCCAAGAAATGCCAATAGCCACAAGAAGCTAGAACAGGCAAGGAAGCAATCGCCCCTACATCCTCTGGAGTGGATGGTGTGCTGTTCTCATCTTGGTTTCCAACTGCCAGCATCCAAAAATGTGTGAGAAAAAATTTTACTGTCTTAAGCCACCCAGTTTGTGGTAATTCAGTACAGCAGCCAAGGAAATAATAACAGGAAGTGACGTCAGATTGATTTCCCTGGCCATAATCCTTTGATTATGACTTCATGAGTGTTTTTTTTTTTCTTCTTCTGACTGGTTTTTGTGCATTACTTTTTTAGTTACCTCCGTGAATGGCTGTATTTATCTTTTCTCAGAAATACTTCATTTAATTTTATAAACGTGTACTGAGCACTTACTAGGTGTGCTAGGAGGCAAAGA